>SADC01000485.1:0-75275 GCA_004194705.1 Ditylenchus dipsaci
CACTCAAAGCACAGCACAGCTTATAGGTGCATGGTTAATTAGGAATCGAATTTTAGAGCTGCATGTGCTTCGCAATGACGTTGACGCAGGCCAAGGAAAAGATTCATCCTGACGAATCTATTCACTTTGATGTTCTTAACCAAGAATTCCAAGTTTTCTATTGATTTGTTTGACTTCGTGTTAATTCGATAAAGTTTGTTTGGTTTTCGAGTGTCAGTCAAAAAAATTTTTTGGATGTTCAAAAAATAAGCGAGCCCCTGATAAACGCGCCCCTTGGAGGCCATCCAAAAATAAACGCGCCCGGCGAGCTAATTAAAGGAAATACGGTAATCTTTCTTTTTGGGAGCAGATACCTTTTGTTCGGTCGTTTGAAAAAATGGGTCTTGGCCTGAGTGGCCCCTGTATGGCTAAAACCCAACCACAAGGAAGAGCAACTGAAAATCGTGTTTTTGACACTTTACGCCTAACAAACATTGTCGGCGAGAAAATCGATCTATGAATACAAATTTAAAAAAACGATCTAGAAAAAAATTATGGTCATGCCAAAATTGGGGAATTCTTGTTAGACCTGTATTTGTGAACACGAAAATTCAAATTTTAATGCTGATCTTCAAATTTGATGAAATGCGAAATACAGTAAAACTGACAGTAAAAGAAAAAGTAATAGAATATATACATTATAAAAAATAATATAATATATCCACCCAATTATTTTTACTTTGGCTTAGGCTCAGGGCCCGACTATTACTAAAAAAAACTTTTGAGCAACTTTTTTTCAAAAATGGTTGTTTTTGTTGTATTTCCGCAAATTTTTGGGGAGGTTATATCACACTAGCCTTTTTGGGAGGAGTATATTACACTAGCGTCACATTTTCTATTGATTCGGTCTACCGCGGTCGTGATTTTTTGTTATTATCATCTTTGCCTCAAAATTTTAACGAAAAAACAAGCAAGCACTGGGTCAAACGTCTTTGCACTGCCATTGGTTGATGGCGCAAATTGAGTCAGTCCAACAAAAAATGCTAGCTAATTATATACTAATGCGAGTTCTTCAGTGGTAATACACTACAAACTCAGTGAGTATGCTATAATGAAACTTGATATTTGTGAAAATTCGACACATAATTAGCTAAAATTCTATTCGGAGCTGCAAAGCCTAGAGTCATGTAGAAAAATACATAAAGCAGCTGTTTTTTCGGACAACACTTTTGTCCCACATGAATTCAGCATGACACCACATATGAAAACCTAGCAATTTAAATTTTTTTATTTTATTTTACTTTTTAAAAATGCCTTCACTGGTTGCTGCAAAAAGCTTTTGACAATTAAATTCAGCTATAAACTAAGGTCAGGATAAGGTGATACAGTGGAATCTCGCTAATCAGGCAACCCCTTTTCAAAAAAGGGTTCCGGATTATTGAATGCTCGCGTGTCTTTACTGTAAAAATTTTTCCTATTCAAAAAATAAGCGGCAAATTGGTGGTCCTTGGCGATATTTCGGACCAGACTGGCATTTGAAAATTTGAATTTAGAATGTGTAAACTTGGATCGACTCAGTTTTTATGCCTTCATGTTTTGTTATATAATATCACAAATTCGACTTTGATTGGTATTTCCTTAGCTTCAGAAGTGTTATTTTTGAAGACCTCACTGAGAAATGTTATTAGAATATTTAGCAAATTTTTTTATAGATTTTGTAGGTCTTGTATATCACACAAAATTGTATATTCGCGAACTATGGCTTTAAATAAAAATTAAAATCTGAAATTATTTTCTTCTCTGTTCACTGAGTCCTTCTTTCAATTTACGACCTATCATTTAATTAAGATATTTTTTTCATTACTAGTCGATATGTTGTTTTAGTCGTTAATGTTAGTGATGTTACAAAGGCCCTAAAGTAGGCTGGCTTCCGTAGCCTTTTTTGAACAGTTCAAAATCACAATTTTTCTCGTTTCAGACATTCATTTTTTTACTGTTTCGCAGACCACTTTTTGCTGCAAAACAATTCAAGAGAAACATTTAACTTGCAAAAGCAAGCCACACTATTTTCCCGCAAATACAATCTTTTCGCACAAGTTTACTAGACCTATTGGTTCACTAGACCAAAGTCCTCGTTTTTTTAGCAACCATATACAAAAGCAATCACGGCATAACAACTCGCTATGCCGCTTTACTATAATTTGAGGTTTATATCTATCAAATGCAATAATTTATATAAATAAGAAAAAAATATTGAAGACTAAAAAAATGGGTTTTAAGAGGTGCA
Organism: Ditylenchus dipsaci; assembly: GCA_004194705.1. Taxonomy (NCBI): domain Eukaryota; kingdom Metazoa; phylum Nematoda; class Chromadorea; order Rhabditida; family Anguinidae; genus Ditylenchus; species Ditylenchus dipsaci. Next base: position 2,267 of record SADC01000485.1, read on the forward strand.
AGGTAATAAGCTACCTTTTTAAAAGCTAAAAATCAAAGCAATGATAGCCAACATTTATGCAAAGAAAATACCAGATGAGTAGTTTGCTCTCCCTCGGGGGAATCAGCCAAAACACTAGTGGACCTCACGTTTCGTCTCTATGTTTTAATTCGTTTCGTGCGCTGAATAACTTGTTGTAGGTGTTCGGGAGGAATAAGTCATCCACTCATGACTGGTTGCCCTGGAATGTTGGATTATTGTTCTGTAGCATGTTGCACCTTTTTCGTACCTAATTTATCTAATTTTATCATTGTGTAGATCGTTTTTCAAGGCAAATTATTTCAGCGTGATGGAGCGTTTTGAAAATATTTCTACTGAGTGCCGCAAGACAGAGCGTGACAAATTTGCTCTGTTCAAGAAGATCCAAGCAAACAAGGATGTCCTGTTCTGGGAAGTTCTTTGAATCGATTACTAAGAAGCTCAAGGATGATACGTGGGAAATTATCCGAAAGGAACTCGTCGCCAAAGGTACGCTTCGTTTCCAAGCCAAGACGTCAAAGCAGCTGAGGAGAGTATGTGGTCACAACAAAAACTCGCACGATGGAGAAAGTGGACAAGTCCAAGAAAGACAGGAACAGGAGGAGTGAGGTGAAAAAATATTCTTCCTATCTTAGTAATGATATTCATGCTTAGGTGGAGAAATCTGCTGCTGGCGATCATCCAGCGTCGAAAGTCCTCAGTCAAGGGAATAGATGTGTCTTGAAAAAGCGGAGAAGTGAAAGAGGACGCGCCAACAAACTCCAAAGTAACTAAAGAGAGAATCTTTCGCGATGTTTGAAGTATTTCCGGCCATTTATCCTTATCACTTCCTCTACGTTTGCTTTAGTGATGAAGTAACTCCAAGACGGTGAAGAAAAAGATTGTTCGCCGGATGTGTCCAAGTAATTTTTTTCCGTTTCTTATCAAAATCAGTTCGTAAGCTGAGTGTCTAAATATTTATTGTAGACCAAGCTTTGTTGATGATGAGATCAAGCCGAGAAGCTGCGCAAGTTGAAGCTGGAAAATCGTCTCATGGAGCTCCTTCATCTACGAGAAAGAAATGGGGAGTGGGCGTTCCACCGGACAAGGATCTTCGCTAACAGGGCCGAATCAGTGGAAAAAAATCGAGAAGCCGAGGAGGAGCAAGAATATTCATTTGATGGACAGTGGTAGATGTTGTTGTTGATGTTATGCGACCGTAAAGTTGTTAATGTCGTGGCAGACCACCGTTGTTGATGTTTTGATTGAATAAAGGATGTTTTTTGAGTATGAAGTCAGCGTTGTTTTCCAGTTTTTCAGAAAGTGGAAAATTTAACCACTTTTCATTGAAAATTGGAAAGTGGAAATGGAAAGTGGAAAATTTCTTAAGTGACACAGAAAAGTGGAAATTTTTTCACTTTCCATTTTCCACTTTCCATTGTAAATTTTCCTTTAGTGACACAAAAACTTCCACTTTCTATTTTTCCACTTTCCACTTTCCAATTTTCCATGAAACTTTCTCCAATCTTCAATAGTTACATAGGCCCCCGATCATAAAAAACAAGAAATCTGTGGTAATTGAATTTGTAATTGAATAATTTCTTTGTACGTGTTGCTCGGATAGTCAAGTAAGGTGTATGGGTGGTCAAGGACAGCGAATAGGTGGTCAGTGAGGTAATAAGTGGAGTTAGTATTTTCTTAGTATCACCGTTTTTTTTTCGAATCTAACGATCTCAAGATTTTTGAGTGAAATTTCAAAATGTATAATGGGAATCAGTAGAACTCGTGCGAGTAAAAAAAATGCATCGAATAGCTTTGCTAAATATTCTCTCTCAGCTGAGTTACGAAGGTGTTCAAAAAAAGGTGGGCGCTTATTCGAGCATGGGCGCTTATCAGAGAAAATACGGTATTTCAGATACAAATTGCACTTTTCGTCACCGTCGTCTTCTTTGTCGAATTTTTGAGCTATTTTTTCAGTGCCATGGTGTCCCGTGTAACTCGAAACGAAAAACGTTATTGAAATTTTTGGCGGTATTATAGAATAGCCGCTAGGTACTTCACCTTAGGTAACCATCACCAAGTGCACCTCCACCTGAGAAAACTTACCTCTCTCTCTAGTACAGTCAAACCCCGATTTAGTGGCGAACCCCGATTTAGTGCGACCTCGAGTTCAATGGACTTGGTCAAAAGTCTTTGAAAGTCTCGAAAGTGGAACCCGATTTAGTGCGAACCTCGATATAGTGCAAATTTTTCCGGTTCCAGGGTCGCTCGAGTGAGCTCCTCATGCTTTTTCTACAGAATGCTTAGGGGAACTGAAGATACGGTTTGGAAAGGTCTTAAACACGTCAGACATTCGAGTTCTGAAAATCTTGCCATCTTAAAATAGGGAATCCCACCCAATTTGATCGATTTGAGGGCGTAAATAATAAATTTGAGGGCGTAAAATGAGCAAGTTTGAGGGCGTAAATGAGCATTTTGATCAATTTTCAAATTTGAGGGCGTAAATAATTAATTTGAGGGCGTAAATGAGCAATTTGAGGGTGTAATGAGCATTTTGATCAATTTTCAAATTTGAAGGCGTAAATAATTAATTTGAGGGCGTAAATGAGCATTTTGAGGGCGCAAAATGAATTTAGCCGCCGGTAAAACACTTTAAAACACCGCCGGTAAAACCGGTAAAACACCGTTTTGAAAGCTAGGAGAAAAAGCCTCCATATGCATTTTATGATCAAGATCTTGATCGGAATCATGTCTAAGTATGTGAGTGCGCGCATCTCTAACTCTCAAGCCTTGCGCACCCTTCGGGGCGGTAGGGTGCTTGAGTTAACAAAGTGGAACGAGTGGAACAAAGCCACTTAACAAAACTTTTTTTCAACTTCATCTTTTTAGGTGTCTAGGTGCCTCTTCAGGAATGGTTAAGCTTGTTTCCCCAAGCGAAAAAGTCGAATCTTAATCAAAATTGTTTTTCAAAAAAATTCATTTATTGTGTGGAAAAGTGTGAGATAATAGCTTTTTATTGTTTTAAGCATATAAAAATCACTTAGGAGACGTTCAAACACTATTTTTCAAATAAATGAAAAATGACAACCCCCAAGTGCATAAGTGCAAAATCCAGAAAAATTTTCTGCCTTGGCACCCTTGTTGTCCAAAAAAATCGGCATTTTCCGACAATATAGGTACCAAAGACAGAAATTAAATTTTTTCTAATTTTTTTTTTAGAAAGATCATGAATGCTTGAAAAAAACTGTAAGACTATCTGTAGGAACCAGAATTTCATAAAGTGGCTAAATAATATATTTTCAATAATTTTTTAGGACACTCTGTGGATATTGTGAATGCCCTTTTTCTTAATTATCTGACATATATGTTTCAAGTTGAAATACCCTCAACTACTAAACTTTGTAAAAATATCAACCTCCAAGTTTCTCTCACACGCAAATATGGTTATGCATTTTTCACACCCTTCCCTATTGGGAATTCCAGACCAGAAAAAGTTGGTGTGAACAAAAGTTGGAGCAGGATTAACTTATTAAACGAACAATTTATTTCATTATTTTCCCAGCTACCCGCTACCTCAAATGGTGTTGTGTGTGACTTGTGTGAGCGGTTAGTAACAAAACATTTGGAGTGCCATTCAATAAACCAGTTAGTAGTTTGCAAGTTTCGCCATGTTTAACAAGTGCTCCAATGTCATTTTGTCTAATTTTTGTTGTGTTTGGAATTCTGGCAGTGGTTATGCTCCAGAAGCTGGATGCTAGACACATCTATGAACTGGATTCACCAGGTTGATCCTATTTCAACAAACTCGTTTTTTAAAATATCCGAGATACGAGTTTTGAAGTCCCGAATAAATACCCAATCTTATTGCGAACTACAAAGTGGTCCAAGAAAATTCCTGGATTTGAAATGGTCATAACTTTTTTTCTAGGGCGTTTTTGGAATTCTGTAAACGCCAAAATGTTTATTTGACGGGGATTTTTGTTTTTCGGAAATTTTTTTTTTCGAAAATTTTTACTTTTTGCCTTGGTCCCCTATGTCCAAAATAATCAATCTTGTCATCTTTTTGGACCATAGGGGACCAAGGCAAAAAAGTCAAAATTTTCGAAAAAACTTTTTTCCGAAAAACAAAGATCCCCGTCAAGATAAACATTTTGGCGTTTACAGAAATTCGAAAACGCCCTAGAAAAAGTTATGACCATTTCAAATCCAGGGATTTTCTTGGACCACCCTGTACAAGTTCATTCTCAGGGTTCTTAAAGGAGCATGCCCGTGCACGACACGGTGAAATTTGAATTTCTAAAAGGCACAGTCAGGGTCTCCGACACTGTTTAAAACTATGTTATCAACTAACACCCATATTCTTAGAGACGACAATTTATTGATTGTAACGAGAGAGCAGAAACGAATAAGCAAAGTAAACATTTTCTCATTTCTTGGCAGCTTCCATCTTGGCCTTGTAAATCTTGGTGGCAATCTTCTGCTCCTCAATCAGAAAGGCACGAATGATTCGCTGACGCACGGCAGCTCCGCTCAGACATCCACCATAGCACGTGAAACCGTCTTCTTTCGCTTAGTAAGCTGCGACATCTCTCGTGGACGCGATGGCTGGATCTGTAATGGAAAACATATAGATGAAACTCCAGTTGATATAAAGTGTCACTAACCCAATGAAGGCGAACTCCGGTATCTCGCACTTGGGCACCTTGCCGATCTTCTTGCGATAGAGCACCACATTTTTGCCTCCGGGAGTCTTCGAAATCTTGGTTTTGTTCGACTTCGTGTTGTAGCACAGTCGGCGGCGATAAGTCACGCGTTGCACCCATTTCTACAGCTAAAATCAATCATTGTGAAGTGACCACGTTGGAACTGAAAGTAGCTATAAGCAATGTCTTCTTGGACTGTGGGCAATTCGTAAAATACTAAATCAGTCTGTTTCGGCTGTACAAAGAAAGTTTCATAATAATTCCTAGGGAAAAAAGCTTGAGATTTTACGAAACCTTACTAAACACTGTTCGCCATAAACAGCTCAAGATGCTTTATTGGAAGCAAGAAGCAAAACACAGACTTGACACACAGTGGACTTTTTATATATCGACTGTGACACAGCAGGATAATAGAAATAGCGTGAGAATTACGACAGCATACGTCTATCCTACAACAGCAGTTACAGCAGGAATGAATATTGAATTTGAATTTTTTGGTCTCACGCATTAAAGTGGTCCCGCCTTTAGAAATTCAAATTTCACCGTGTCGGGCACGGGCATGCCCCTTTAAATGTGGTCTGGAACCGACGACTGTCACCCTTCGACAAGAATAGCAAATACACTCCTCAAATTTCCTTTTACCGTATTTCTCTAATAGAGCCCCCCTCTATAGAGCCCCCCCCCCCTTGTTTTTTTGACTAGAACTTCAGAGTTAGGGCCATTTTTGATTTACAATTTCAAAGATTTTTTGGGCATTCGAAAAATAAAGCCCCCGGGGTCTATTAGAGGAAATACGGTATTCTTGAGTAAAGAGTACCCAATATATGTCCAGACCCCAGAAAATGTAGGTCAAACATTTATTAGTTAAAACTTCTTCACGCTGGCTCACACTGAGCCAAAACATTTGCAGTACTATGCCATGAGCCTAAGTCCTGAGCCTAAACGTGTTGTACCAAAGTAACTACAGCGATTTTAGGAGGGTCAGATTCATGGGAGGAAAGTATTCGCTGCTGTCACCCAATTTTTTTCTTCGTTTAACTTGTAAAACCATCACCAAATATTTTCCTTCTATATTGGATTTTGCAATAGACTTCTCACCAGCTCAACAGATTTTGAAAAGCGGTATAGTTTATGTTCCCCTGTTTATTAACTGTCCGCTGTGCTGTCCTACATGTTATTACTTTTTTGCGACCATCTATCGTACCATCCTGAGGCTGGTCCGAAAGTTTCCCAGAATTGCATTAATTTTTTACAAATATCTCAAAGACATGTTGAAAATATGTATTTTTCGTATCTAAAATAGGTTGTCCTATCACCCTTGCCACCGGTTCCTCTCTGGTTATCAGATGAGAGGTGATTCCTATCACCTTGCCACCGCTAGTATGTATAACTAAAGACTGGCGAGACACCAGAGTCTCGTGGTCAGTCAAAACTGGTTTAATAAATTAATTGTTCCAACCTACTTTTTCTCCTGCACTTCATGACATCTGGTTGCTCATCCACCCCAAGATTCGAACAGCATATCCTATTTCGAGGCAGGAGTTTACAACTGGTTACACACGAGAGCGCCCATCAGCTACCGTTGAGAGGGATCTGGACTGAGATGAAGACCTGCTTGGCTGAGACTGGCTTGATTGTTACTGATAGAGAAGGCTGGCCACAAGACTGATTCGATTGCTGCTGATAGAGACGGCTGGCCACTAGACTGATTCGATTGCTGCTGATAAAGACGGCTCCACTGCTGGTTTGAGACTTGCGCTGGCCATTGGATTGAGCTGAGACTGGAGAGAGAAGCTGACCACAGATACTAGTTGCACTCGACAGAGGAGAGATTGAGACTTGAGCTGGACGGCGATTTGCTTGACTTGTTTGGCTGGTCCATACGGCTCGCATCAGCTGGAATTCTTCTTGGAGATCAAGGCTGGTTGCAGATAGCTGATGATACGATCCAAGGCATTTGACGACTGGCTAGCATCAGCTGAAATTCTCTCGGAAGCATTTGCGCACTTGTTAGCAGGAGCAGGCTAGAGCATTTGCTTGTCTGACTTGGAAGCTGGCAGCAGAACCTGACTGCACAGAAGGCAATTGTCCACAGCAGAAGACGGCAAGGTAGAGAAGCGAAGGCGGCTGCTTGACGACGGATCCCCTCTATGCACGGCAACTGGTAAGCACTAAGCTCTCAACAATATAAATGACTAGAGCATAGTCTAGCTGTTTTCTTTCGAACCAGCTGGAATTACCCAGTTCTGGTTATCTATGCTCTAGCCCTACTGGTTATATATTTTTTCTCTTTTTTTTTCTTTTTACTCCTACGCCTATTAATAGTGCCCGAAACTCGTTCACTTCAAAACTAGCCACCTGCCATTGCACAGAAAATCTGGTAAATCATTCCCAATTAATCTGGTATGGAGTTGGTTAACATTGAATTCGTCAGCACTCGCACTGGTTATCATCTGGTAGTGAGCGTTTACTTGTATGCCTGCTCAAATCTGGTAATCACCCTCAAAAATTTTAGGATCAGATTATCCCAAGCTGGTAACTTCAACGAATGCTGGTTAATTAAGGCTTTTGCACAAAGGCTAGTCATATATAGAAAGCTAGTTCAGAAAAGCTGGTTGAAGACTAGTTTTAATCATTGGGACATGACTCCCTTGACAAACTGGTTCCATAGATTACTTGTGATACTTAATCACTGTCCGTCTGGTCTTCTTCAATATCTATTAATCTGGCTAGTCGACCATAAGCTGGCTATATGTTCCACAGCAGAGGGACACTGGTTTTTTTTGTAAGACTGGTTTCAATTGGGTGTTCTCGCTCACCAATTTCATCCTTTGTGCTCACACGAGGACGTCAAACGCTAAAGTACTGGTTGCCATTGTGAAGAGCTTATTCTGGTTATCTACCGTATAGGGTGGAAACTGAAGCCATAGCGTCTCCCCCTAATATTAAGTACAACCACTGGCCTATGTCCAACATTCAATTTCTGGTGAAGAAAATTGGTATGGTTTCTAGTTATCGTTCCGCATGCCTACTGGATAGCGCCACGGTGCTGCAAATTGAATTTTGACCCGTAACTGAGTGCATGGTACAATGTGTCTGGTTAAGCTTTATATTATGTTTCTTGGCTAGTCTATCTATCGCAATAGGCTGGCTAGCACCTGAATCAACCAATGCAGTATAGCAATGGCCTTCAACAGTAACTGGTATCAATAAAAGTCTACTTGAAGGAAGACTTTTCTGGTAAGCGCTCTGACTGGTTGACTTGACACATTACAAACTGATTCTGTCGCGTACTGTTTTCAAGCTGGTCTTCAATTCTTGAATCTGCTTCCGAAGCGCAGATTCTGATTGAGAATTCTGGTTAGATCCGACAGTGAAGTAAAGTTTTTAGGCTTATCCCCAAAGTCATTCACATTCTGCTTAACGCCTAATTCTGGTTGACTGGTCTATTCGCCACATGATACATCTGGTCACCGGCGCCTTGACCAAAAAGCCATCTGGTTGTCGGTACTCACCAAAATCTCTATTTTGGTTGTTAGCACACTGGTTAGCATATGACCAAACCATGACAAGCATAGCATTGAACATTTTCTGGTTGAACAAATCTAACGACCTGGTGAAATATTTCTGGTTAAATTGCGAGGATGTAGCTACCTCTGAAAGCTGGCTTCCTATATTGCGTCGTCATACCTGAAGTCGGTTGACGAAACTGGCTATCATATCTCAATTCTGTTGACTGCCCATAAGCTGTTTGAGAATCTGGTAGAGGAGATGCCGGTTGATGTTCCTGGTTATTGTACCTGAAATCCTGGCATCTTTTAATATACCTGGTTGCTGATCAGAGAAGGAGACACGTCTTTCCTGTAGCTCTGATTCCTGGAAGCTGGCGACGATCCTCCTTTTTCTTGCTGAAATGTGGTTATCCCCTGCAACAGCAAAGGCAGTCTGGTTAGCACATTGACTAACCGAGAGCTTGCATTCTTGGACTAATTCAGCGGCAGAACTGCCTATTCTGGTTCCTAGGATGTAACTTCTGGTAACCTTCAATTCTTGAGCCTTCTCCAAAACTGGTTGAGTGAGCCGTTCCTCCATACGCTGTCACGTCTGAGGTCGTCTAGCAAATCACCCCGAAGCCTGAGCTTCAACAATTCTAGTATGCGTTTGCTAAATTCTGGTTCCGTATCGTCTGGATACGCTTTGCGGACTAAGGCCGACATTGTAGAAAATTGGTTAGCACACAACCCTGGTTTGTGTTCTGACTTATTTATTCCTGGGCAGCCCTCATTCTGGTTATCTCCGAATTGGACATACGCCGGAGCTCTTTGATGCATTCATCATAAGACAACTCTTTTGTACCTGGTTGACACTTAAGTTTCTGGTATGGAAGACCCGATAGACAAGATCTCAAAATAGCTACTTTCTGGTTATCCTCGAGATTCTTATGTAACTTAACTGGACGTTAAATATATCGAACCAGTCCTCAAAATCTTGGACTTCTGGATCCTCGAACTGGGTAATCTGGTATTGAAATTGGCAAAAGTTGCGATATACCATCATCAGAACTAGTGTCACTGGTTACCACACTGTTATTCTGGTTAAATTTCTCAGTATCATCTAACCAATCTCTGACTTTGTCAGGTCATCAATCGGAGGATCATTCTGTCAGCACCTTATCTGTTCTTTTAGAATCTGGTTGTCATCAGCAGCACCAAGCTGACTACTAACTGAGACAAAGTAATATAAACCGGAGCTCTAACCTGGTTATCCGTTGGTTCCAAGCTGGCTATCGATTCACTGCTGGCTTCACTCGATCTGGTTCCTCGCTAGATTCTGGCATGAGCACCGGTTTGTTGACAAGATCCTGGATAGCATGCTTCAATTTGATCACTTCCTGACTCTGAGAAGAAGAAACCGATACTGGTCATTAACATGCATTCTGGTGTACTCTAGGACAGAGCGAAGTTCATCTAAATTCTGGTTAGAAATTTGAATGTCAGCATACTGGAGGCAATCGACGATTCGCTGCTCGAAGTCCTCGACCACTCAGACTGAACATCCATCCTGGTCGCAAGGCAAGTCACTTGATCTGGATGTTCTTCGAGTGCTGGTTTTGCTGCAGGAGAAGCGAAGCTTGTATGTCCATCTTCCTGGAAAGATCTGTAAATTGACTGATTAACTAGTAATCCTAGTTTCGAAGACAGTCAGTTTCGCATAAAGGCGTCTTCCCATTTGGTTATCACCACAAGTTCTGGTCAATATCTTTCGTCAGGAATAATCCCGGCTCAGAATATTTTAAAGCTGGGCGCCTTTTTCTTTTTAGTCTTGTTTTTAGTCCTGGTTATTGGATCATGTTCCGAAGAAAGACTGGTTTCGATTCCGGCAGATTCATTCGCACTGGTCTGTCTCTCAAAGCTATATTTACGCGGAGTCTCGAGAGCGAGAAAACACCGACTGGAACTTCTAGAGCCCCTTTTTCCAAATTTTGCAGGTCTTTGTTGTCAAGCAAGCTACAAAGTTCCCACTCGAAAAGACAATGTTAGATGCGGCAGAGCTATAGAGGGTTACTACGCATTTGGGCACATCGCATTTGGGCACCGCATTTGGGCACCCGCATTTGGGCACACCGCATTTGGGCACCCGCATTTGGGCCCCCGCATTTGGGCACCGCATTTGGGCCCCGATTTTAAAGTTCCATATTTTGAAATTATAAATTGAAATGAATCAATATGTTACTGTTTTATAATAAAATTTGTATTCATTTCAGGTCCGAATACTTTCCATCGAAATTTTGACTTTTCTAGATTTTTTACCTGCCTGCCTTCGGCAGGCAACCTAATTCAATAGGAAGCCCTTTGGGGTACATGGTCCGGGATAAGGGCTGACCCTTTGGGGGTACATGGTACGGGATAAGGGCTGACCCTTTGGGGGTACATGGTATGGGATGCGGCCCAAATGCGTGTCAACGAAGCGGCTTAAGGTCAAACGTCCGTGGCCCGAAAAATTGACAAATTTCAATTTATAATTTAAAAAATATAGAATTTTAAAATCGGGGCCCAAATGCGGTGCCCAAATGCGGGTGCCCAAATGCGGGGCCCAAATGCGGTGTGCCCAAATGCGGGTGCCCAAATGCGGGTGCCCAAATGCGGTGTGCCCAAATGCGTGGTAACGCTATAGAGAAAAGAGAATAATTAGATGAGGGATCTGGAGTCCGTAAAGGAGTCACATATCCCAGCTGGCTATCAGACTGAACACTGGAAGTTTTACAAGTAAAGCTAGTTTTATAATTCTGGCTATCGATCTTCTCTTTCTGAAAATATCTGGTTCCTTTTTACGTTCTGGTTGATCAAAAACTGGGTAGATGCTGCTCTGGCCCTTCCCGTACTCATCCATGGTGCTACCAGTAAGAAAAGTAGATTTCTCCTTTACTGGGACTTTATTGGTGCACCATGGCAAGCCAGAGGAACCAGCGACCACAGTCTGGTCAATACAATACAAAGACAAAGCTGGTACATGAGATTCTAACAATGGAGATACTGGAGCTTCTTCCAAGACTTCCACTTCTTTGGCAACCACAGCTATAGAGCAGCCAGAGGCACCACCAGAGGAGAGATCTTCTTATCACCGGCACAGCGGGAGCGCGACTTAGAGGCGGTGTTCGAGGTAAGCCGGTCGGCCTTAGAGCTGGTCATCACCCATGTTTTAACAACCTTAGAACTGGTTGTGACCGAAGCGACAACGCTAGTCGGATCACTATAAATCTGGTCGAACTCGTCAATCAGTTTAATTGAGACGGTAGCTGGTTTAATCTGGTTACACGATTCCTTAATCTCAGAAACCAAATCTGGACTGATACCATTATTAAGCAATAGCTCAATGGCTGTCTGTATTTCACTAGTATGAGCCTGGTATGGATTCTGGCCTGTGCCGTGACCAAGGCTGGTTACATTATGATCACGATAAATACTAACCTTACTAACCTTCTTCGCAGAGAGGAAACTCGAACAGCTTGACATTACTAAACCAAATCTTAACTTAACTTAATAATGATTTAATTCTGCCAAGACTACTCCTGGTATAATTTATTCTTGTTGAGACCAATGCTAGTTTGAATTCAAATATAATACTGGTTAATTCCCCCTATATTGTATTCTATAGGAACACTAATTCTGGTTAGGACAAATACTGGTTATTCCCGAACGGGCGAGTCCTTACAAGTAGACAATAACGATTGTAAGTTAAGCATGAAGGAAAGGATATACAGGGTCATATAAAGCTCAAAAAGTGATATAAACAATATGTTTTGAAAACTTCCATTTTCTCGACATTTTCCAAGCGAGAAAGAAAAACGGTGATGACATATCGAAAGAGCGATAAAAGTTGGTATAGGAACGTCAACATCAAAAAGTACACTGACTTCTACAAAAACATGTCACAAAGGGTTAGAAGTTACGACTAAATAAATTTAGCCTGCCATAGGGCGGTCCACTTTTTTAGTGGGAAGAATGGGCAAAACTTTTTTTGTGGCCGAAAATATCTTTTTTGTGGCCAAAAATGTTTTCTTGTCGCCGAAAGTTGGTCTCGACACGAAATCCACAATTTTTAAATTTTTTTGTGTGAAAATCAGGGGTGGGCAAAGACCAGATGGCTCAGGACTAGGGTTGCCAAATGACCGGTCATTTATGAAATCGGTCATATGACCGGTCATTTTCGGTCATATTTGGTCATTTCCCGAATTTCACTTTATCATAAACTTTTATTCATAAAACATAACATTTCCCTCAAATTCGTTCATAAACACATCAAAATCATCATTTTCTTCATTGCTTTTTACATTTTCTGGAGTTACCACTGGATTTTCATCTCTGACCGGCTTGTTTGACGTCACTTGGGAGGCTGTGTCGACCGTCATCCTGAAACAGACCATAAGATTTTGTGACTCAAACCATTCAAATCGTGCTTAAATTTGCTTGAGACGAGACATCCGCGATCGAAAATTGGAAATCAAGACCCAGACAATCAAGACCCAGACTATGGAATTTGAATTCCATACAATTTGTCTGCGTCATTATTTCCATACAATTTTGTATGGGTCCTTATTTCTAGGGTTGGCCTCCCCCCCGCTTTTTGGGGTGCGGGGGGGAGATTAGACTAAAAAATTTGCGGGGGTGGAGAAGCGGGGGGGGGGGGGGGGGAGGTGGCCAATTTTTTTTGCGGGGGGGAGGAGCGGGGGGAGGAAGCTGTGAGCGGGGGCAGTGGCGGGGGTGCCTGATTAATTTACAAGCCTCGGGATTGAAAATTTTTGAAACAGCAGTCTAGAATGAATCGGAAGGCTTTTGAAAACACTTCTGAAGTCAAAGCTACGATATTGCCACTCCTCTGGTTCGATAAATCTTGACCCTTCTCGGCTGCCATTCTGAAAATGACCTCATCCGAGAGTTTTTTTCGACTGGGATTTTTTGCGGGGGGCGACAGGGGGTTATTTTGGGAGCGGGGGGGGGGGGGGAGAAACGGGGGGAGGTGGCCAACTTTTTTTGCGGGGAGGGAGGAGCGGGGGGGAGGTATAAGGAAAATTTGGTCGAAAAGCGGGGGGAGGGGGGGGAGGGAGGGAGGAGGGAGGCCAACCCTACTTATTTCCATACAAAACCAGACAAAACCATACAAAATTCGAATTCCCGCCAAATTTTTTCGTTATTTTTTGGTCATTTTACGAGGTTATATAAATTTCCACACGTTTATTCATGTTCCACGCATGCATATGATAAATTTTCGAGTAGTTTTTATTGATTATTGAGTGAATAATTTCCTGAGCATGGTAATTTTTTCCTGAGCATAATAATTTTTCTTGAGCATATTAATTCCCTGAAAATTGTCTGAATCAAATAACATTTTTCTGATACATCTGTCGCAGATGAATCATTGTGGCCAGTGTAGTAAATCCACCAGTGGATCCACCGGTGGTGGTGGGGTTTTTCAGGTAGCCACCGGTGGCGGGGGTGGCAAGCACATCGGTGGCGGTGGTGGTGGGTGGCAGAACACACCGGTGGCAGTTTTGGTGGCTAAATGTTCAGATTTTGTTCAAAAATTTTATTAAATTTGGCTTAGGCTTAGATTTTTTTATTTTTTTTCGATAAGTTTTGCACAATCAGACATAATACACACAATCAGACATTAAATTACAAGAGGAAAAGCTGAATATTTTATTGAACACAGTACGTTTCATGAACAACATTTTTTTTTAAATTGGCGCTACTTGGATATAACCCTCCTCCGAATCAACTTCTTCAAAAGTGTTTCCGAAAACCCTATTTCGACCAAAAATGACCTTAGTAGTTCGAAAAAGGCACTATTTTTGAGTTGAGTTTCAGGACCACCCAAAATCACCCATTTTGACTATTTTTAAAGGGATCTAAGTCTATATTAGGATGGAAATGGACCGAAAAAAGCCGATTTTGGACAAAAAAAGAGACGTTGAACATAGTTTTGAATACTGGGGCCTACCGCATAAATTAACTCTGGTATACATGTTTTTTCATGCATCCAGAGTCGCTTTCGAGTGATTTGTGTCTAAGGCATGTGGATATGCGCATCTCAACCCCAAGCAACCAAGACCCCTGCGCCTCCGAAGGGGGCGCAGGGGGCTTGGTTGGTTAGAGATGCGCGCACTCACTCACCTTAGACATAATTCCGAGCGAGACTCTCTATCGAAATGCATTTATGGCCTTATCACAATTGTAAATGTAAGTGTGAATGTAAGTGTAAATGTTTTTGGCATTGTGAACAACCCTTACATTTACACTTACATTAACACTTACATTCACATTTACACTTACATTTACCCCTTCACAATACGAATGTAAATGTAAATGAAAATTATATGCGAGTATTTTCAGAGAATACTATAATGTCTTTATTAGTGACGAAGAGTTTAGCGCTAGTTATAAAAACTTTAAAAAATTAATATGTGGGTAAAAAGACTGACTTTAAAAATGAAAGTGAGAATAGGTCAAAAATTTTCATTTACATTTACATTCGTATTGTGAAGGCGTAAGTGTAAATGTAAGTGTAAGTGTCAATATTTTCGTTATTGTGAAGACACCTTACATTTACAATTACATTTACATTAACACTTACACTTACATTTACACTTACACTTACAATTGTGATAGAGCCATTAGAGGCTCTTTTCGCCAAGTCTCGTAATGAAAAACATGGTAAAATAGGTAGAAGGTCGAAATTTAAAAAAGCTCAAAACTCAATTTTTATTAACAAGGATTCAAAAATGATCTTTGTTTTTCAAACTCCTGAGGGCATTTCAGGTCGATACAGAGTGTTTAGACCTGAACTTTTGAAAAAAAACGAGAAATTTTCGCGCTTTTTCGCGCCTTTTCCGTGGTTTCCGAAAGTGGTGTGCTGTGGTGGCTGCCACCGGTGGCCACCGGTGGCGGTGGCAGGCAGCGCCACCGGTGGTGGTGGCGGTGGCAGCTACACTTGCTGGTGGCGGTGGTGGCTATTTTCGTACTTTTACCACACTGATTGTGGCAATGGTCATCGGGTCCAGTCTGTTGCGATCTGCATTGGCGAAGAGAGGCCTAAGCTTTTTAAACTCTGTTTCACTTGGGGTATTGGAGCCCATTACGCCCAAGCACATTCTAGCCAACTTTGCAAAGCTCTGTAAAATTTGGTTGTTTAACAGGTATTATAATTTTAAATAAATGCTAACATTTTCGTTGTTTCTCCAGAATTCAAGCGGATTATCATATCTAGCTGGATGTGCTTCGTAAGCAACCATCTCATTTTGCAGACCAACTGGAGGGGTGGATACAAATCGTGACCGGCGCTGGGAAATCGGCCCGTTGGTATTTGTTGTGGCAACACGTGCTTGGGCTGCAACAGTTGGAAAGTGAAGCTGCACCATCTATTTTTTATAAACTTATTTTACATTTAAACATTTAAGACAAACCTCATCCATATGAATTGCCGGAACATGTCGACATAGATCATCCATCTGATTTCGAATAAAGGGATCCAAGTAGGCGGCACAGTAGACCAAAGACATATTATACCATGCTCAGGAAATTATTCACTCAATAATCAATAAAAACTACTCGAAAATTTATCATATGCATGCGTGGAACATGAATAAATGTGTGGAAATTTATATGACCTCGTAAAATGACCAAAAAATAACGAAAAAATTTGGCGGGAATTCGAGTTTTGTATGGTTTTGTCTGGTTTTGTATGGAAATAAGGACCCATACAAAATTGTATGGAATTCAAATTCCATACTATTTGTCTGGGTCTTGATTTCCAGACAATTTTGTATGGATTTTGCACCTTGGTCCAGAGTCGCTTTCGAGTGATTTGTGTCTAAAGTATGTGGGTGTGCGCATCTCAACTCCAAGCCCCTGCGCTTTCGAAGGGGGCGCAGATGGCTTGAGAGTTAAAGATGCGCGCACTCACCCACCTTAGACATGATTTCGAGAAGCACTCTTGATCATAAAATGCATATAGAGTCTCCTTTTGCCACGGCCCAAGTTGAAAAACATGGTAAAACAGTCAAAACCCGGATAAAAATGTCCTCAAAAAAGTGGCCCTTCCTATTTTTTTCCCTTCCAATACATCCCATAATTTCTTTTAAACTGCTTTTTTAGTCTTTTCATAGCAAAATGTTTGCTTGTAAAAAAATGTTTTTGAATACGTCTGGAAAATTTGAAGTTTTAAAGGATGCCTAAACTTCCTAAGGATTCCTAAACTGCAATTGAGCCATTTTCTCAAAAATTATTTTGAATCAGGCTGTTTGACCACTCAATCGATAGAGAAAAATCTCAGCTACAAAACAGTGTAAAAAGATCGGAGAAAAGAAAACAAAATAAGTAAAAAAGTGTATGTGAAGTGAAGTAATAGCCTAGGGGAAAAAAGTAGCCGTTGAAGCTCTCCCCCTTTTTCAAAAAAAAGCCAAGAAGTTGTACTTGAGGTTGTACTTCCGGAGAGATATCTAACATGGATTTGCTAAAGATATCAGAAAAATGGGCTTGAACACAAAAATATACCCTAAATTTAGGCTAAAATCCAGCATCTCCAATTTGGAGGGCGAGGAAATTTTTTTAGGTGGAATTTCAATTATACGAATTCGTGCTCAAAAGAGAGCCAAGAAGTTCTACTTGAGGGCTTCGGTGTCTAACATGGGTTTGCTAAACGTGTCATAAAATCAGGCTTGAACACAAAAGTGGCGACCCACCCACACATGCTAAATACTATATAGAGATTTTGAAGAGATTTAGAAATTCTGATATTGATCATGCTAATCCAACTTTAAATTCTTCAGAAGTTTGTCTGACATCGCAACACCGAGTTTTCGACAAAATATGGCTCCAAAACCTTTCGAGTCGAGACTATCTTCTTAACAGCTTTCACCCTCCCTATGAGGCTTCGGCGAAATTTTTTGCCATAAAATTATAATTATTCACATTTTATGACCAAATGTTTTATCAAGAATTAAAAAGTTAACAATTGAAAGCAATTTTGAAAGATCAATGTCGAAAAATTAATAGCTAACTCAGCCATTTTCGCGTCCTGACTTGATTTTGGGCCTTAGATGGGGGCTCTATTGGAGTGAAGGGCTATATTAGAAAATTTACGGTGGTTCAATCAATTCGATTTTTTACTCGATGGATGATGTTGCACAACCAAGTCAGCATTGAATTCCAAACATTATGAGTGTTGATTCATACAAAAAAATAATATTTCTTACTGCATTGCTTTCCTTTTCAACAAACTACTGATGCAATCTTTATTCCCAAATATTTTTCCTAATTTTTCATTTATTGCCCTCATTAAGCATTACTCTGAACTGACTCAAAAGTTTTTTTCTTCACTACCAATTCTTTTGCCTAGTTTACTATACCCTCTTCCCTTCAGCTTTTTCACTTCCTCTCTGCTCTATCAGAATTTCCGGCAGCTAACAAGTAAAACTCCAAGTTGTTCTCTGGTACATACACAGCTGTCTGTCTGCCAACTGAGCAGTGCAAGAGGTCTCAAGCCTAGCGGCTAGCCTCACTATTCCCACCCTCCCTTTCCACAAAATGAACCCTGTGTGTGGGTCTCTCGCACACTCAAATGCAAATTTGGCATAATTAAAAAGGCAGTGGGCAGCAAAAAGTTCTTTTTTTCCTTGAGGTACCTCATGTGTTTACTTTTTGTATTCACATTTGGTTTTTTCTCATGATTTACTAGATGTTATCTTGTATTATTAATTACTCTCACACACTTTTGGAAAATTTTGCAGCATGTCTATTAAACACACCATGTGGCCTTGTTTTGCCTCTTGCGGAGGCTGTAAAAGGAGAGTATTTAAGAAGGCAAAACGGACAACTTTCACACCCTTTAGCTGCTCTTGGCTTGTGATGTTGTCCTGCAATATTACATTGTTTCTGGGAAGGAGTCAAGCAAATTTTCCATTTCTTATTTTGTTTAGCAATTTAAGGAGAAGCAGGAGGGCTTGGAACACCCAGCATCAAGAACAGGAAGTCTCCTGGGAAAGCAAGCCATTTCCTCCAGTCCTTCTTCCTATTTCCTTTTTTTCTCGTTCAGCCAATTTTTGGCCATCTCACACAAACACTAAACTCTTTTTTCTGTCTCGCTTTTTAGCTGAGTAAGTTTGTAATGAGTTCTGCGAATAATGTAAGTTTTAAAGTTTTTTTGTTGACTCAGCATACTACTTTTCACATCAGTTAGCTAGCTCAATATTAGAACATTTTGTAAGTATTGCAAACCTTTGGTTTTACAACTTGTTGTTGAGGACATTTGCATCATCTGTTTTTTTTCTTGGCTCCGTACTAAACTGCTTGTTTTCCCTTTATTCATTCTTAAAACTATTTCGCCTATTCATAACTGTATAAAAGAAAGTGGCAATATTTTTAGTGTTCGAGAATCATGTTTTAGCTAGACCGGCATAGGAAAAACATGGAAAAATAGATTCTGTTGTCATTCTGCATACTGATTTTCACTAATAAATAACGTATCAAAAATATGACCTTATGTGTTTCCTGCCTCTAAAACTTACTTGTTTTTAAGTGAAGCCAAATTTATTCAACAAAACAAATAATTGTTAAGATTTTGAATAATTTTTCAATTCAGTTGCAATTTAATTTATTTTACCCTCTAGTCTTTTGCTCAAACATTCTTGAGTCACATAAACAATATCATGTTGAACTTTTGGTAATAGTTTAGGGATTACTTTTGCCAATTATTTAGCCAACCAACATTTATTTCAAAGATCATAATTGGCTCACACCCACATATATGCATGCATATTTATGGGTTGTGCACTGTGTATGCATATATGCTTGCAGTCTGTCCTCACACCACACCTTTTATTCATTGCTTATTTTCTTGTGCCATTGTAGAATGATTTTTTTCTGCTGACAAACAGGCTGTTCTTATCAATAGTAGAAGTAAATAGAGACAGGATCGTCGTCCAATTTTCGGGAAATAAACTGCTCTGCAGCATCTCTACCGCCACATTTGTTTGTTTGCATTCATAAAATGTTTCAAGGGTTCTCATTGCAAATCGGATTAAGTTGAGCACATTATTTTGACTCCTCTTTTTGCTATTGTACCACGAGACTGATTAAAAAATAATGCTGTTCCTACCTCTTTGATCTTTAAAACGCTCCTCTTTGTACCGGTTTCATGTATTCAATTTTTGCTTTTAAATTGGTGTAATCAGCAGAACCATTTCAGCCGGGGCTCAGTCCTCATTTCAGAATCCAGCACAACAGTTCAGTGTCCAAATGACAGGTGGGTTAATTTGCGGTTAAATAAAAAAAATCGAAATTAAAATTTTTTACAATAAAGAGTTGAACTTTGACAAGTAGTGCAAAATGGGTTTTTAACTTCAGACTTAACATACTCATAGTTAAGCAAAGCTATATTAACTTTCACCTATCGCGTCTTTTTCAGATTTTATTTAGAGATACTGGGGGTTCTTAGCCCTGGTCTCTTGAGATTTTCTAAGTGAATTTTTTGGTATCGAAAATACCCAGAAAATTGTATTTTAGGTAGTGTCTTGTGTAAAAAAATGTTTCGACCAATTTTGAGGATCAAATAATTAAGGGAATTTATCCTTTTAAATTTTCAATCCGTAATTTGGATTTCCCGTCAATAGTTGGCCTTATTTCACACGGTGTCTGCCTGACTTCTATCTGAAGAGTTCTATCTGAAAAAAGACATTAAAATTTGACGAAACGTTACGCCTCTTAATTTCACAAACAAAACTGTGCATTTTGAAAACAATAAACCGTTAAAGACATTTTGTTTTCTCGGAATAACTTAAAAAGCGGAAATTGCTATAATAAGATTGACTTCGTATTCTAAATGTTTTATTGCAATTACTAACTAATTCATACACACACCGCATTAATTTTGTTCACACAAAAGGCCCTAATCAAGAGTGTTTGTCCAAAAATGCTAATGGCTTGCCTAATGGCATTTTATATTGGGCACATAAAAATTCTTGTGTTGGAAAGAAGTGTATAAAAGAGAGAGTCTTATTCTCATTTTAATTGAAGCACATTTAGGCGAGCAAAGCAGCACTAGCACTAACTGTTGCATTAGTCCTGCAATGATGATGAGTACCAAACAAGAACAAAAAACTCCTGCTCCTGTGGATAAACCTACGACTGTCAAGGACTGGGGCTACTCTCAAGACGACTGCGGTCCCACAATTGGCCTGTGGTGTGTGGAGGCAACAAAGGCCAATTCTGCACTCTAGCCCCCAACTCCTCCAGCAATCACCGGTAGATCTGCAGTTGACTGGTCAGAAAATTGTCAAATTGGCTGCCAAGGAGCCATTGAAGTTTGTAAACTATAGCCAGATGCTTGCAGGAGAAATGGTGAACACTGGACATTCTGGTCAGCTAGACTTAAAATTTTTCAAACCGCCGAAATTACATTTAAAAAACTAAGTAGCTAAAAAGTTTTTAAATTGAAAATAACACAGAATATAGAAATAAGAAATATTATCTTTTCGTAATTCTGTTGAATTTGCAGTTCAGTTTATTCCTGAGGCAAAAATTGATGCAGCGGAAATATATGGAGGCCAGTTAGACCAACACTACAGATTTATCCAGTATCACTACCACTGGTCTCAAAGTGACAACGAGGGTTCTGGTTTGTTTCGCTCGATATATCAAAATACTTCTCTAACCTATAATTTTGTGTCAGAACACACTCTTTGCGGGAAAAGCTTTCCTGCAGAATTGCATTTGGTGCACCAAGGAGTAGAGGACCCCTCCAAATTAGCAGTTGTTGGGGTTTTCCTCCAGTTGGAGGACAAGGAAGCTAAAGCCTTGGAGGCAGATGCTAAAGCTCTACCTCACATTCAGCAGTTCAATAAAAAAGTGGCTGTCCAGGGACAACAATTGCAGTGCAAACTGCCTCACAACCTGGCTTCATTTGTACGCTATCAGGGGTACTAGGCATATTTGCAAATATATTACAATTTTTCACACATTTCTATTTTCAGCTCGTTGACAACACCTCCTTGTTCAGAAAATGTGACATGGACAGGTTGGATAAGCATACAAATTTAGTTTATAATATTGCCAACAACAATTATAAGTTATAGTGTTTACTGAACCAGTGGCTGTAAGCAAACAACAGGTAGGTAGCTATTTCATCCTTCAGATAATTATAAACTCAGTGGTAATTCCTTTTTCACCAATTTTATACAGTTAGACCTGTTGCGCTCAATCAAAGATTGCAATGGGGTATCATCCACAAGAACTGTCGACCATTACAACAACTCAACGAGAGAAACTTGTATGTTTGCGGATGTTGACTGCCAAGCTAACCAACTAATGGATATATGTTTTTATATTAATTGTCTTTATCTAGCCAAAAAGTTAGTCTTGTGAACAAATTTAAAGTGCCTAAATATTAAAAGCGGTGTGGATATTAATTAATTTCATTACTCAGCTGTTTTAAGATGCTAATCTTGTCATTAATCTACTGAAAATGTATATTTATTGCTAATGATATTAGGCTTAATAGATCCAATAAAAATTTCTAACAAACCAAAACGGTACTTCTTCCGTTGGGGGACAAAACTCAATTTTTTATTTTCAGTTTTCGTTCGTTTTTTTTTAAGTTATTTTTTCTGTTAATTAATTTAGTCAGTTAAATTTCTGACGAAAAATCAGTGCAATTTCAGTTTCAGCGTGGTGACGGTTCAACTCTCTCTCCCAAAATGATTGTGGATTACAAAAAATTTTTCCGTGAAGTTTGCGAGCAATATTTTCTTCAAAATCCGGTACAACTTGGTGGTAAGATTAATTTAGTCAGTTAAATTTCTGACTTTGTTTGGCGTAAAAAATTTAATGGACCAGATATTGTGTTCCATTTATGGTCCCAGATTGCTGAATTGTATAAAATTTGAGTGTTTAATAAAATTGAGCTTTGTCCCCCAACGGAAGAAGTACCACCAAAACCATTTCACACATCATTAGGCTAAGTTTATATTACCAAGGCAGTTTTACCAACGACTTCATTTTACCGACTGATTTTTTGGCGCTACTCGGTTTCAATCCCCCAACAATTTAGGCTTAAGCCAATAGGCCTTATTTGAAAAACGAGTAGGGTCAATTTTATTATATTTAAGTTGAAGAAAAAAGAAAAAGCGATTACAGAATTAAGAATAAAAACAGAAATAAAAAATTATTAGTTGGAAAAAAGAAGCAGTGGTCAAACAGGGACTTATCTAGAAGCATGAAATATTAGCAAATAGAATAAATTATGCAGTCACCAAATAAAAGAAATTTAACAAATAAAGGATTACTTTTATCGAATTTTTGTTTATTCAAACTTTTTATTTATCTTTATAAAAAATAAGTAAAAAACTCTCTAGCGTCTTCTATGATCGCAAATTGTAGACCCGTTACTAGAAAAAAACATTTTAGGTCTTAAGTAAAGACTTATATTTTCAATGGCTCAGACATGTACTACAAGTACACTTATCGAGACTAAAACTTAATTGAACTCGGTCTGTATAGACAAAATAATTTTATATACCAAGCTTTGGATTCAAATAAATCAACAATTAGTCACATAAATTACAAAAACATATTACAGAATGAAAATTGCACAATTAAACATGAATATAGATTAGAAGGACAGTATTTGGTTGCCCAAAAACTGCATCGTTTTAGACATTTTGTACTAAGCTTGATCCATATTGTTGTTTAAAACATTTTTAACCAGAAGATTTGGTCTCTCAAGCATACCTTTAATTTTACTGAGATTTTTTTCGAATTTTTTATTTAAAGGGATGAAAAATGGCTCAAATATCAACAACAATATTTCTGAAGTATATTTTTAAAAAGTCTTTGAGCAAAATCCAACAATAGTTCACCTATGAATTTGAACTAGAAAATTAAGTGAAAAGTGTTCCTGAAATTTTCCGTTGATATTTTAGCCATTTTCAAAATTTTAAATAAAAAATTAAATTTTTTTATAAAGTTTACTTAATTTGTTTTGCGAACGAGTTCATTTTGAGAAAATGGTAGAAAAACAGCTGGCGGACTAAAACGATTTCGAATATACAGTAAAACCTTTGTATAACGGCCGTCCTGGGGACCTACCCTGGATCGCCTTGAATAATAAAGTGTTGTTATAGCAAATCTATTTGAAAAAAGGCTGAAGGTATTGCTATTACGACTTTATAGTGTACGTTCGAAGTGAACATCAAAATAACCAGTAATAAAGCAATTTTTGTGAAAGCAATAAAAACCTTGTTCGGAAAAAATATTGAATTGTTAAACGTAAAAAACTAATGATTTCTGAGTAAAAGAGTACCGTATTCACTCCATTAACTCCCCACCCCTCGTTATTTTGACTAGGATTTCAGACTTTTTAGGGTTTGAAAATAAACATCCCGTGGGGAATTAATAGAGTGCGGTGAATTTAACTTATATGTAACTTCTAGTCTTCCGATTTCTTTGCTATCGAAGACCGAGCTTTTTGTAGTGCACCTTCAAATGCGGAACAAGAAACCATAAACTGTTAAGGATTGAACTTTCAAATAGAAAATATTTAATTGGATCGTTATACTGAGGTTCTACCGTATTTAAAACGACACCCTTCAGAACAAACAACTTTCTTATGAGAAAATCTTTTTGCGCCAAGTTTTTCTCAGTTTTTTCATTTTGTTTTGTTTCTTAAAAGTTTTTCGATCAGCATATACCCGAAATATTTCTCCCAAATCAAAATTCCTAAACACTCATGAGAAGTGTGTATTTAAAATGGTAAATGCCTAAGAAATATTTGATACAAACATTATAACAACATAAAGTATTATAAAATTAATTTGTAAAATATTGTGATCGAAATACACTGTGAACTAACACAACTCAAGTGAATGTTATTAGACCGGCATTAGCAAAAAAATTAACTACTCGTTGACGTGTATAAGACCATTTTGTGTTCAATAAATATATATCTTAAGTGGTAGAATTCATATGCAAAAAAAACTGAGTTACAGCAAGAATGGAAATGAAAATTTTCATTGAAAAATTTATCTTCACTATTTGTGTAGCGAAACAATCATTTTATTTTTTTTTAATTTTGGTCCTGAACAATTACAAATTTTTTTGAAAATTTTATTTCATTTCCATGCCTGGGTTACAGTGAATATTTAAATTGAATGGGAACTTTCCTTTAAAAAGCTAATTTCATCTAACCCTGAGCACTGCAAACAACTTTTTGTTTTGTTCTAGTGGAAAGGACAGGTGTAAGTAATGGAGCGGAGGGCAGGACTGAACTTGATAAAAGACCGTCTTTTTCTGGACTACACAGTTTGGCTTGATCAGGATCCATTTGACTTGTTACCGATGTGAAAGTTTTTCCTCGTGTCTAAAACTGACATTGTAACAATGATAGTAACAGTGTGCCTACTTTTAACAAATAATAGCAGTAGAACAAAAAGCCGAGGATAACAAAAACTACAGACATCATAACCAGCAAACCAAAAGTGCGCGGATCAGGCAACAAAATTACAATAATGTCTTTAAGAACACTGAAAGTTAGATTAATCGTCGACAGTTTTGAAAAGGTAGTCCGAACAGCGTCAAACTGGACATGGGTGGGGAATCCCATAAATTACAGTTTAGCCTATCACCTGTCACTCGACTTTAGTAGCGAATGGCTATAAGTGAAATGTACCGCCTAATGCTAGAATTTGGCCGCCTTTTTTCTTGTTAATTAGTGTTTTTCAAATTTTAGCCTCAATTTGATGGTAATTTTGCTCTTAATGATAGCGGAAATGAAAGCCCAGAATCTTGGCTACGTATTTGTATGAAAAATTGTGCACTCAAGGATAAAGTTAGAAAATCTGACGTTACTCGTTTTTACTACCCCCCCCCTCCCAAAAGCTACTCGGTTTTGCGGTAGACCCCAGTACTCGAAACTATGTTCAAGATCTTTGATTATTTGGCCGAGAAAGGTCACCCCTTTTTCCGGCCTCTGGCTACGAGTCAGAGGCTCAGCCATCCAAAAATTAAACGACAACCCTCGCCGAAGTAGCCATCTAGGTGTTTTTGATTAGATTTTCTTACCTTATCATATGAATGCACAATTTTTTAATACCAATACGTAGCCAAGATTCCGGGCTTTCATTTTCGCTGTCATTAAGAACGAAATTACCATCAAATTGAGGCTAAAATTTGAAAACCATGAATTAACAAGAAAAAAAGACGGCCAATTTAAAAAAAAGGCGGCCAAATTCTATTTTTTATTTGAAATTAAAAAAAGGCGGCCAAATTAATAAAAAAAAGGCGGCCAAATTCCTACATTAGGCGGTACAATTATATTTGAACCGTAGCGAATAACCTCCCCCAACGATTTCTCCTTCTTAAACTTAATTAAAGAGTACCCAAATATTAGTCCCAGACCTAGGAAAGAGTACGTAAGACATTTCTTAGTTACAACTTCCATACGCTGGTCTATCCCTAAGCCTGAGGGCTAAGCCTAAATATGTCGTTCAAAGGGTGTTAAAGAGATTTTGGATAGATGAAATTGTCTGGTGGGGGGATGTTGTTCGCTAGTAGAGTCAACTTTTCTGCATCACGTGGGCTATAACTTTCGTGACTCTTCCCCACCCATCCTCCATTTGACAGTGCTGCTATTTGAAAATATTATGAAAACCTGAAAAGTTGGCAAAATGCGTTTTGAGCTCCAAACAGTGTTCCTCTCTTCTTCGGCAATGGACTCTTGCATAATCTGTGTTATGGATAGATCCGCCATCCATAAGCCTGAAAAAATTAAATATATAAATAGTCATAGATATGCTAACCCAATCTAGCAAATGTGATGCCGCAAAAGAAGACAACAATGGATATGATGGAATGCCCTTGCACTTAACAAAGACACAGTTAATGTAGAAGAATACAGCCATACAATAAACCAACCTGTCCAGTCCTTCCAATCTATGTGCAGTCCATGATTGCTGTAGTTGGATGAAAATGTTGGAGTTATTAAATTTCTGGTTTCTTCCAAAGTTTCATTGCCCAGATAGGGAGCAATAACCAGGCTTGTTGGATGATTGGCAGCATCAGAACTGCTAATCCACTTCTAAAACAAGAGTAATTGCAACAAAAGCATTAAAGTGCATAGAAAGACAATTTAATACAACTTTTTGTTCAATGAGAGAGGGGCAAAAGCAAACCTCAATAGTCCAATCCACTGCATATGCTCGTGGATTAAATGGACTTCCCGCAACCAAATAGAAATAACACACAACCACAAAAACAGTTGTTGAATCTAAAATATTGGAAGATAATTGCAAATAAGGCTAAAGGAGGCGCATACAATCAGACCAATAAATCCTGTTTTGCGAACACCCATTCGTCTCTCGAACAATGTATAAGAAACAGCACCCGCAATGCCCAAAACAGAGCCTGCACTTCGGAATATGCCTAACACATTGTCCGGCTATAAAAGATAGTATGAAGAAGAAATAAAACAGGTGGGAAATAATTAACATACTAGATGTTGTGATTTTCCGTGGCTTATGGCTAACCCTGCGATTTTATTTTTATTAGAGACGTAAAACAAGTAAAAATAGTTGTACATAGCATTCGGTAGTGAATTTTAAGTACAATAGTTTTGGTAATATTAAAAAAGCTTGACGTTGGGTTTAGTCTAGCAATGGTCATATTTTTTTCATAATTAAAGAATCATGGTTTTTACGCGCAGTGGCATGACAAAAATTTGAATTGGCGGGGACACTTCTCTTTGGTCTCTTCCTGTACTCTTTGGAGTCGTTTGAAATGACTCCGAAGAGTACAGTGTGAGACGAAAGAGAACTTTCCCACGCCAATTAAAATTTTGCACATGCCACTGCGCGCAAAAACCATGGTCCTTTAATTTGTCTATTTTCTGAGAAAATTATTTTTTACATAAATTGTGCACAAAAATTGTCATTTTACAATTATTGTATAGATGTTTCAACTTAGTTAATGTCGGGAACTTTTATAAAAGCAAGTTTTTTTATGTGCCACAGTTGTCGGCAATTTATCTAATGCTCTAATTTGACTTTTCATCAAAAAAAACTAGAAGAAATTAAGAAAATAACAGTGCCCAACCGACTTGGCTTAACATGGGTTTTTATCTAAAGGCTCGGCCAATGCTTTAGGTGGAACCGTTTTTCTACCTTTGGTTTTTTCAAGTTTTGGTAAAAGTTAGTAAGGCTATCTTACCATCAAATCCCAAGACAGTCATGTAAAGAAGGGAAAGACCAAACGCTGCTGCAAACACCTAAATTCCTCTTTTAGGTAGGACTGTTGGTGTAAGCTGAATGAGAGTTGAGACCATTTCCTAGCTATTTTCTTAAAGACTTTAGAGAGTAAAAAAAGCCAACCTGTTGCCTGCCATATGCTCCAATGGTCTTTTGCATTCGGCGCCAAAATCGTAGAATATTTTTGCTTGCCCTTTTGGAAACGACATTGTAAGAGGATGAGCTGGTCTCTCTTTTCCTTTCTAACAACACTTCAATCTCTTCTTTAAACTCTGGGTCTGACATATCTAAATATCTGAATGCTTAATTATGTCGACTTTTTATATGCATTAACAAGTCTAAAGTGTTTGAATTGGAAATGACCAAATTTCCTGTTACCTCTTTTAAATACTAAAATCCTGAAAAGGCATACCTTTGAGGTTTCTTTCACGAACGGACAACTCTTTGACTTGCTCGTAGACTTTAGAAAGAAGGTACCGTTCTGCCGCCCAAGACAACATATTCCACCCAACAAACACAAAACAGGCAAGACGGTAGCCTAAACATCTGATTAACCTTAGCAATTACTTTATTGCTTTATAAAAATCACCTCCAAACACGAGAATGTAGCCAGTTAGCAGAGGTGCCACAACCGATGACATTTGGTCTATAGTGGTCATTATTGCATTTCTCTCTGCAATAAAATTTTTTATAAAACAAATTCATATACCGAAAACTTACTAGAGAGGGAGTTGGACTGATCTTTGTGTGCCATAACAACTATCCAATCCTTAGTGAAGGCCATTTTCTGGCCTTCAGAAGCCACTTTGGAAATGGCACAAAACAAAATGGATAGCACCAGACAGAAAACGTAGAGAGTGGATCTGTCATTACCCGAACTTGACTTATCAACACTCAAACTTAAGCAAACGGCTAGTAAGGCAGCAGAAAAGGCCACACAAACATTGTTGAGGGCTAGCACTGTCAGAGCTCCCTGGATAACAAATATGTTTCAAGCCAAATGAAAATATATAAACTTGTTTGCGATCATGCCTGTCTAGCCAGTTGCCGACATATGTGCTCAGGAACATTGCAGATATACCTTCAAATGATGTTATTATAACTCAGTTTTTCATAGGCTCTCCATGCACTTGAAGCATGTCCTCAGGTTTGCCAACATTTATTAATAGACCGAAATTGGGGAACTTAAAAATTATTAAGCCTGTGGGATGAGCAAATAGTGAATAAAGAGACCATGGAATAATGTACAAACCTTCGACCAGTTGATTAGCACTCACTAAACGCATCCCACCCAGATGTTCTAGCAGCAAAACTATTGCAAACGTCCATAGACGATCGCCCTGTACAAACACAAATTTATCGGTTATTTTAATATAATTTAGAAAATGATGACTGAAAAACATACTACACATGAGAAATATAGCCCGTGTAAAGGAGTCGAAAAGGTCGAGAAGGCCTAAAATTGTATTGTTGTATTCTTGCATAATAGATATTTAGCACCAGTAGCTTGGAGGTTTTCGATCAGAAGGCATTGGTCAGCAGATAAGTTTTATATAAATTAGCGAAGAAGTAAAGTGTCTCAGCTTTTTAGCAGTTGAAAAATCTGCATAATAGAAATTATTATGCAAAACAGAATTGCCCTTTCACATCAACAATTAGTCTGTAAATAAATGGATCATTTATAAAAGAGGATGGAATGTAAAAAACAACAACAATCAGACAGTATCTGATAACAGCTTATAAATAACTTTGATTATCCTATTTTAGGTGAAAATAAAAGCAGATTCCAACAAATAAAGAGCGCATTTTTGGTTTTTGTGGTTTTCTGCGAAACTTTGATTGATAATTTAGCCTTTGGCCCTGTTTATAGTCGGGGTCAACTTTTAGGGTCAACTTTTTCTTAAATTCAAAAAATGTCAATATTTTTCTCAATATTTATTTATTTTGATAGTTATGACTCTAGGGCAACTTTTTGAGCTCTACACGAAAATATAGGCAGTTTTCCGACTGATTTATGAAAATTCGATGCAGAAAAATGGTGAGTAAAAAAAGTTGAGGGGTCAACTGGGGTAAACTTAGGGTCAACTTTTGCTAAAATTTTGTAAAGATAGGATTTTGAACTTCTGTAAAGGCCATCTTGTAGAACTCAAAAAGTTGAGTGGGGGTGAAAAATATTAGATTTGGCACTTTCCCTTCAAAAAATTGATATTTTGGTAATTTTGACAAAGTTGACCCCTAAAAAGTTGAGGGGTCAACTCGACTATGAACACTGCCTTGCATTGAACAAAAAATTTTTGAAATGTGCATGGAAAAGAATTGCTTCGATAACTTAAATAGTCTAAATCAAACTTATAATAGCAGACAGGAAATCATAAATTATTTTTTCCTTTTATTGAACAGTTTTTTTTACAACTGGCTGGCTCAAGGAAGCACAGCAACATGTCATTCAATGAGTACTACTAGTAAAGCAAATACTGGTCAAAAAGGTCATGCAAAAAATAATTGAAAGTTGTTTACTAAAGTAGACGATCTGAGTAGCCCTTAAATAGCTCCTAGAACTTAAGTTGTGCATAAAAAATCCTGGCGTGGTAGTAACAATCAAAATATCCGCGGATAAATCCGTATCTCCGGATTAAATCCGCAAATACGATAATCGGCAGCAACAATCGGAAAATTCGCGGATATTTATCCGCGGATACGGATAAATATCCGCGGATCAAATTTGTAGTAACAATAAAATATCCGCGGATACTATACTTAGCCTGGTTAGCCTGGTTTTGTTTAAAAAGCAGTGTTTTAGTCGCGTTTTCGCTGCATTAATTTTTTTAGATTTTTATCGCTTTAGCATAAAGAAAAGGCTTAGCAATCACTAAAACAGGATTCCGAAACAAATCTACCTAGGGGAAAGTAATATTCTGAATTTTGACATAAACTTTAAAAACAGCCTTTCCGGTTTCTGAATGTATTTTTAATTTTTTTTTCAGAAAAGAACGTTTTCCATCCCTGCGTAGACTGATTGTAGAAATTATAAGAACTTTAGACCGATTTAAGAGATTATTTGTGCGAAAAATGGTGCAAAAATTATTTATCAATATCTTTTGACTGATTTTGTAATATAACACATGAATAATTTTAAATAAAATGTTATCTTGGCTTAAGGAGAACATAAAAAATAGCTTAACTTTTTTTCACTTTAGTGAGAAAAATCATGCTCATTTTTATCCACAGATTTTATTCACGGATAAATACGTCGATTTATCAGCGCATGTATCCTTAGCTGCGAATATCCGTTTGATTGTCACTACAACTTCAGAGGTATTTAATAGAGAAGGGTACGTTATGTAGAGAGTACGTTACAGCCAATTCTCCGTATAAAGTACTCTCAAGAGACCGATCATAGGGGAACTTTATGGAGGGGTACTTTATATAGAAAGTCTATTGTATACCGTTATTTTAAACACCGTAAATTTTCTGTAATAATAGCTCATTGCCTTTAACTTTTTCAAGTCTTCAAAAATCACAGAAATTTCGGGTCAATCTTGAAGTTCTTGACTGCTTTACCAAACCGGTAGTTTGTGATGTAAAACTGCTGAACTTTTGCGATTAAATAATTAATTTAAGTGGACGGAATATGATACAACAAAATGCAGAAAAGAATCTGCACAAAATAGCTTTCGTACGTGAAAAATGGTCTTTTAGAGAAGGCTTCTATTTGGGTGGATTAACAAGTTTGATAATGAGGGAAAATGCTTTATCTTCAGCTATTTTTAACTAAGAGGTTGTGATGTATGTACAAGCATGATTTTTACCAGCACGAGCGATCAAAAAATTTGTTGCACCAGTGTCGAATTAGACATTATCATATCCAATTTATCTACAACGTTCTTGCTTGAAAGCAGTTGCAATTTTTTTAATAATAAGTTTACTGTATTAATTGGTTATCTAATTTTTCCTTCATGAACTTGGAGTCGAAGTTGCAGTAAATAGTGGTAACTAGGAATGAGTAGTGATCCCGTTAAAAAACTAAAAAAGATGAATTGTCTTAGTTGTGAGCAGTCACAGCAATTAAATCTCCTCGAAGCTTCGCTTTAAGAGGCATGCCAGAAGTGGTACCCGGGAATTCAAATTTGTTTCCTACGCATTGAACTTCTAACGATTTTTCAACTTAGTTTCTAAAACAACAGGGCCTAAATTTAATTTTAGGCATGGTTTTGTTAGAAACCACGTTGAAAAATCGCTTCATCGCTTCCCGTTTTTACAATTCCTCGTCGCTACGGCAAAATTCCAGAATCCTACGCCGGGGGAGTGTAGCGTCAGGGACTTATTCCTAGTGTTTGCGATGCAGAATACTCCAACTTTGACTCCACGTTTCTGAATGTGCGATGAAAATACTGAGCCTTTTCAATATAAACATTTACTTTTTAAAAATAGTTGCAACCGCAAATAGCTCAAATTATTAACCCTACATTTAAAATACAGTCGAAATTCCATACAACGCAACTCTGTATAGAGTTTTGACTGTAAATAAACTTTTGGTGGTTTCGAGAATGATCCTTATAAGAGGTATTTAGCTCAGGAATTTGAACCCCACTAAATCTTAAGGCTCACCAAATGGTCAATGGTTTTCAATTGACCGACAATAAAAGGGCAGAACAAACAAATTTGGGCAATGTGTGCACCACCATTCTCATTTACCACTGAATGTTTGGCAAGAGAAAAGAAGTCAGATGAATAGCAACAGTCTGACTGACTCTCTTACCCTCTTTTCATTACTGCTACTACTGCTGCTGCTGCTGCTCAAAACAAGCACTTTCTCTGCTGCTCCTGCTTGTTATTGTTGTTGTTCAATCTATGTGCAAGTAGTAGCAGGGTGTGTGTAAATGGGGAAGTAACTTATGTGATTACAAAATCGACTGTTGGGTTATCAATTTTGCTAATATTCATGCTTCTCTAACAGCCAATCAACCAAAATTTTGTTCAAGAAATGAGCAAAGTTCATTTCGTTTTAGGAAAATTGGTTAAAATATTTTTAAAAGGGCGCCTCCAGACATGCTAAAGTATTATTTTTAAATACGTGTTCTCTCAATTGTGCAAAAAATTTAGCAATCCATGATTTTGGGCACAGGCAAAATGGCCAGAAATAAAATATCGAAATCATGATTGAGGATAAAAAGTAAAGTTACTAAAAAATAACAAAATCAGACAAGTAGGTCTGAATCAGTCAAAAATTATTGATTTTAAACAATTAAAAATCACGATGTAAATCTAAAAATCAGAAATTGCTGGTAAATCATAACATCCGCCCTCCCCCCCTGACGATAGAATCTGAGGATTGTGGGTGATGAGTTAAAAAAAATGGTGACTTTTTACCCTCAAAACAAAGACAAGCATATGTTGGTACCTTTACTTTTCAGATCGAAATCTGCAAATTTTGGTTGTGATGTTGTTTTTTCCAAACTAAATCAATCAGCCATATCATCACTTTTATTGTCAAAAATAAACAAATTTATTGAGTCATAAGGTTGTGGGGGAATAAGACCGTGCATAAATTTTTGATCAATCAATCAGAACAACAATCAATAATAGTATGTAGTAGTAGTAGAGAAAAATCCAAATCAAGTAAAATTATAATAATGGAAACACACTGACGACCAACCCTTTCACACAAAATAGCTGGTCACACACATGTTTGTTGATACTGCTGGCTCACTAAATTTAACAACAATTGAATACAGTCAACAAGATCCCTTGACAAGCAGTTGTAGTAGTGGTAGTAGTCTAATTTACCTCTGCTTGAACTGTTGGTCACTGTTGGTGGTGGTAGTGGTTGTTTGTGAATGTTGGCTGTCATCGTCAATACAAATGGGGGCTGCAGCGGTGTCTCCTGCCTTAGTACCGCTATTACTGGTAAGTGCCGGATGTTTGCTAGTAGAGATGGTGGAGGTGGACATGGATGGGTCTATTAGGGCGGATGTGCTAGCCACTGAATTTATTTGGATTGGCTCGCCCCAGCAGCTGCTGATGAGGAGGTGCTGGCAGGGGTGCTGGAGTTAACTGCTGCTGATGAAGAAGTGCCATTACCACTGCTAGTAACTGCTGCTACAATCTCTCCATTGTCTACTCTATAAAAAAATCGCCATGAAAATAACCACGAAATTAGAAAAAAGAAAAAGATTTACTTTTGGTGGGAGGGAAGTCTGCGGAAGTAGGGGTGTTGAAGCGCTTCTTTAAGAGTGATTCGGGAGGTGGGCTCGTAATCCAACATCTTGAGTATAAGATCAAAGAGCTCTTGGTGATCTACATCATTAGACTGCATGTACCTCTGCAATAATAGTTAATAATTTAACAATACAGTAAATATGGCACCCTAAGTCGGCACTCGGTATAATAACACCTTGGCTTTGATAGGGCTGGTTTCACCCTAAAAAAGTTAAATCGCAGCCCGGTATAGCGGCACTTAGAATTTCGGCAATATTTTGTTCTATAAGCAGCATTGTGTGTAAAACAAGTATGCACCATTATTAAGTGATATATACGGTGAATTAATAACTACGAGGTTTTCATAATACAGTCGAAACTCCATATAGTGTACACCCTGGGGACCCGCTTCAGGTGTACACTATATCGAGTGTCCATTCTAGTCATTTTAATTAACCCTCAAACTACTGAAATTTTTAGACCTTAATTATACGGCATGGGTTTTTTCGACCCATGCATAATTAAATCATAATTTCTACTATTATTTATCTGTTTTATTTGTTACAGTCGAAGCTCCTAATAGCATACACCGTAAAAGTTCGTTCCCACCTAGGGTCCGACACTTTTTTCATCTCAATTTTCGACCCTACCGGAGTATACCCCCCAAATGAAATTTTTTTAAAGTGTTTTAAAACACCCTATATCGACCCAAAATTGCCTCGGGAGTTCAAAAAAGACATCATTTTTGAGTTCTGGTTAATAAAAAATTGAGTTTTGGACATTTTGAAATTTTGACCATTTGCCTGTTTTGGCATGTTTTGGTCACTGGAGCTGGGCAAAAAATAGTCTCTAAATGCATTTTTGTTCAAGAGTCTTCTCGGAATTATGTCTAAGGTAAGTGAGTGCGCGCATCTCTAACCAACCAAGCCCCCTGCGCCCCCTTCGGGGGCGCAGGGGGCTTGGTTGCTTGGGGTTGAGATGCGCACACCCACATACCTTAGACGCAAATCACTCGAAAGTGACTCTGGATGCATAAAAATGTATGCATACCAGAGTTTATTTATGCGGTAGGCCCCAGTCAACAAAACTATGTTCAACATCTTCCTTTTCACACCAATTGGCCCCTTTTTGGTCCATCCCACCCAAATACAGACCTAAAACCCTTCAAAAATGGTCAAAATAGGTATATTTGGGTGGTCCCAAAACTCAATTTTTTATTGACTAGAACACAAAAATAATGCCTTTTTCGAGCTTCTGAAGCGATTTTGAGTCGATATAGGGTGTTTGGAAACACTTTAAAAAAAATTCCATTGGGGGGGGGTATACTCCGGTAGCGCCCAATTTTCTTATTTTTTTGCTGATTCTGTTTTGACAGTATGGCCGCAAATATCGTAAGGATTCCGCTTTCGCCGATCATATTTCATTTGCCCGGATGTTTTTTCTCTAAAAAAGCAAAACCTCCCAATAATGTACGTCTTATTTTCAAGTGGTGTACACTATTGGGAGGTTTTGCTTTTTAGAGAAAAATATATAGGCAAATGAAAAACGATCGGCAAAATCGGAATCCTCACGATGTTTGCGGCCAGACTGTCAAAACAGAATCAGAATCGCATTTTATAATCGTCGAAAACTGATGTTTAAACGTCTCCTAAGTAACTTTTATATGCTAAAAACGATAAAAAGGATGTTTTTTTACACTTTCCTACGTAAAAATTGATTATGGGGAGAAATTTTTTTTGACCGAAATGTGACTTTTTTGATGCTTTGCCTTGGTCCCCAAGGAAAAAAGTCACATTTCGGTCAAAAAAAATTTCTCCCAATAATCAATTTTTACGTAGGAAAGTGTAAAAAAACATCCTTTTTATCGTTTTTAGCATATAAAAATTACTTAGGAGACGTTTAAACATCAGTTTTCGACGATTATAAAATGCGCCCCCCCCCCCAAGTGAACAAGTACCGCCGAAATTACATAATTTTTAATGATAAACCTAATACATTAATAGGTATTCACGCATTTGAGCACATCGGATTTGGCAACCCGCACTTGGGCACTTAATTTCGGTCCTAATATCAAAATCTTATATTTTTAGACTCGAAAGTGAAATAAATCAACATGTTACTGTTTTTTGCATTTGATCTTACTGAGCATGCTATTGTTGCCTCTCTTGGCAAGTTTTCGAAGATAGTTTTGATGACTGGGTCTTACCTAGGGTTGCCTAGTGGGAATATTCCCGTTTATTCCTGGTCCGAATCTTAGATTCTGACAGACGATAGAAAATCGGTCGGAATCATTTCGAAAATAAAAATATTAGCTGGAGTACAGAATCCCTAGCTGACCCAAATTGCTCAGAATCATCTTTTTTCAACGTTTTACCACCTGATTATGCTCAAAACATGATTTTAAGTGGTAGTTGACACTTTCTTGATAAAAAAAATTTGACCAAAAATTGACTTTTTGCGTTGGGGCCAGGTTAAACCTACCTGAGGGTTATCCCGATACCCTTAAAAATATAACCACCGTATGTAATGGTATTCTATTTTGGTGAAGATTTTGATGTATTTTTCAACGATTTTGATTGATTTGTTAAATAAATTTGGTTATTTGTAGATAAAATATTTGGACCGAATCGGACCGGAAAAAAGATTTGGACCAGGAATATTCCCGAAAAAGTTTCAGATTGGTCTTATTCCAACCCTAGTCTTACCGCTCATAGAAACTCTCTATCCTTACTTTTTAAATGCATCCAGAGAACAACAACTCGCTAATTTAAAAAATTCTTCTCAGGACGTCAATTTTCATTAGCAAAAACTTAAAATTCAATGCTACATTTAAGCTATAATAAAAAGTGCGACAAAAAGTACAAAGTATAAAAAAAGTATGACAAGAAAGTCATGGGTGGAAAAGACCCACACCGTATAAAGGAGGAGTAAATTCTTGTAGGTGCATATTTAAAATAATTGCTTACTTCAAAAATAAGAAAAATGTTCAAAGATATGAAAGAAAAATGTCAGAAAAATGACTGCTTTGAAATAAAAAAATCTAAGCCATTACAACGCTCTCAAAACAGTGTTTGGGTCGAAAAGACCCATTCAGTAGTTTAAGGGTTAACCGCTGACCAAAAATATTGGTTCCTGGTGTATAGTGTATCGAGTTCAAGACCATATCGAGTTTAGACTGTATTCTTGTTTCCTAATATTGAATACTTACATGCAGTGGTTTGCAGTTGTCACGCACATATTGGCCTGCAGATGTTTTGTCATTCCAGTCCAAACGTCCATGATAAAAGTATTTTGTTCTGAAGACAAGAAAATAAATAATCACTTTGAGCAATTCACTAAATTATTAAGCAACTTTGTTCGTCTGCCCATCCTATAAGGAATCGCACCCAGAATTCGCTCCATCATAGCTGCAAAATATTGTGAAAAGTTTGTTTATAGTAAACCAATTTGAATGAGGTAAATACCCAAGTGTTCTCGGTTGTCATGTGTTTGGAATAGAGTGATACCTTCAAATGTCAGTATGTTTTACATATGTCTAATTGAAGAAAAGGCTTTTACAAACCATATAAAGTTCAAACATAATGCAGCCGATGGACCATACATCGCAGGGTTGTGACCAGCCTAGCTCTGCAGCAACAACAAATCAAAGAGGAAGGTTAAAATAATTTAAAAAACCAACCTAGAATAACTTCTGGTGCCCTATAATGCCTTGTGGAGACAATGGTGGAGTGGTGTTCGTGGTCGAAGGTGGCTGAGCCAAGATCTATTAGTCTGACAGTTGCATCCTTAACAATACTTATTATTATTTTGCCATATTTAATCAAAAAATATACCTCGACCGTTCTGACCGGCTTCCTTCGCTTGCTCTCCCCATCCTGAGCACTTGTGTAGGTGCTGTTCATGAACAATATGTTCTCAGGTTTCAAGTCTGTGTGAGTCAGCCTGTTGTCATGCATAAATTTAACAGCATAGCACAGTTGATAGGCAATATAGCGAGCCTGGTCCCTACAATTACAAACAAAGTTGTATAAGCAAGTTAAGTAAATTTAGTAGGCTTACATTGGATAGGGATGGTAATTGTTGTTTTTCTTAAAAGAGGTTTTAGTTCAAATTCTTTTTCTTTTGCGGAGTGACCCACCATAAAATCGAAAACACTCAGTCCTAGCAGGTCAAATACAAGACACACTGCAATTAATTTTTTTTTTTGTAAAATTGAGTTGAAATTTAGATTTACTGTGGCCATGGTAGTCAAAGTGCTCAATCAATTGGATGACCAAATGCTGCCCTCTAGGATCTTTTTCTTTAAGTTTGTTGAGCACATTTATTTCTGTAAATGTGATTCTTATTACTTATCGTTATTAGCGAAATTAAAGTTATTTCTGCAATTTAGAGGATAAAAAGGGGTTTTTAAACCAACTTTTTCATAATTACGATCATGTTTTCGGCACTGTTTTTATCTATTAAAAATAATTTTCAAGCAATTCATCGATCATGATATAGCTGCTTGCATTAGTTACAATATGGAAAATAACTTACCTAGTGGCTTATTCACGTTCTTCGAGTTCGTGTTCGAGTTTAGATCAAAGGTATTCACGTAGCCAAAAATACGAACTCAAACTCGAAGGTGTTCACATACTTCGAGTTCGAGTTCGATGTCGAACTTGGAGGTGTTCATGTATATGTGGTCAGATCGCTCAGAACCTCACTCCAGAGTGGCCGAAAATCACTGCAAGTTAGTTTTTTTTGGGGGTTTACTGAAAAGGGGTCCAAGTTATATACATGGACAAATTTTAAGTTTTACTTAGAGCTCATGAACACCTTCGACGTCAAATCCGAGTTAAAGTTCGAGTTCAGATCAAAGGTGTTCACGTAACCGAAAATCCACACTCGAACACGAACTCGAATAACGTGAATGATTTATATAGAATTTAACAAAAATGCATAAAAAGGTTGGACAAAGAGAAAACGGAGAAAAGGCGGGGGCCAACAGTGTTTTTATCTCTCGAAAATTTTTCCTATGCGTTCTCGTCAATGGTTTTAAAGTTTCCTGCCTAGTTTTCTAAAGTAGTATGAGGTCATCAACATCAGATTTGGCGCACAACGAGTGAAAAATGGCACGACATAAAAAATTCACTGGTCTCCGCCTTAACTTTTCAAAGCATGCCCTTTCTGGCATGCCGTTTAAAACACAACTTATCATTATATGTTATCCCAAAATCAGCCGATAGTTCGGGATTTTCACCGACATAAAAGTTTGGCTTTCTTTGGTCCCTTGTGATATGGCGCCGAACTTTTTTATTCCCTTTGTGGTAACCAAATTTTGGTTTTGTTTATTTTTAGGATTTTATTGGCATAATTGAGACCGTAAATGTTCTAATATAAACCCCTCCCTCTAATATACCCCCTTCTAGAAGGTGAATGAAAAATAGAGCCCTTTTTAAGATGTATATAATTACCAAGCCTGGCTGCTTCCCTATATTTAGACACATTCTTGATAATTTTGAGGGCGAGTTGAGTGTTGCTGTGCTTCATGTCTTTCACCTGTACCACTTTTCTAAAACAATTTTTGGAATTGCTTCTTTCAACTAAGTGAAATAGTATACCCAAAAGTGCCTTCTCCCAACGTTCGCACTATTTCGTAGCGTGAGTCAATGATATCGCCGGGACTATACACCAAATGCCCATCTCGGTCATCTTGTATCACCTTGTTGGAGGCAGCCGAACCGACAGGCGAGGCTATTGCATTGGTGCTACCGGCTAGGTGGTGGTGATTATGGTTGGAGGTAAAGTTTTGGATGAACTACCATGATTATTTGAAATCTGAGCATTGTAGTCACTCTGAAATTCGTATAACATATTCAATAATGATTGCAAAATATATTGAGTGTCTTTTAAATCAAAAAATAAATTTCTTGTTTATTTCAGTCTATAAATTCAGGCTTTACTACATCTGGGCTTGACTTATGGTCTATGGTTAATTGATCAGTCAAATACATACTACATAAGTTGGCGAAGTCCACAATAAATGGGCGAACTACACTTAAGATGTTCACAGAAAAACTTATTTAAACTATTTTTTAACGTATTTAATAAATATATTTTCAAATCGTGGTCGATAGTTTTTTTTTATAAATTTTATAAATAATGATTTAATGAACACGTTAATGACCAAGGTAAAAAAGGCACCGGCTTATACACTAGAGCATGTAATTAAAGTCAGAAATATGACTTTTAATATAAAAAATCAAAAAAGTCTGCTTCCCCGAAAAAAAAAGCTCAAGCAACCAAATTTTTATATATTTTGTACGAGAGTAAAAAAATTCTGGACCTGTTCTGGTTTGGGGGACGCCTATTTTTCACTATTCATTTTTTAGTTGATCAAGTTGATTATGGTGAGGAAGGTGACGATAATCACCTTCATCAGCATAATTACTTATTAAACTATTCATATAGGTTACTGAAATTACCATAAATATCATGCTCAACCTTAAAATTAATTTAAAAAATCTACAGTAGAACCTCGTTATAAGATACACCCAATATAGGATACACCTCGTTATAAGATACACCTGGGTCCGGTCCCAAGTTAAATAACTCCCGTCAAATTACCCCCTATATAAGATACACCTCGTTATAAGATACAGCTGGGGTCGGTCCCTGGGTGTATCTTATAACGAGGTTCGACTGTAGTTAAAATGGGCGTGAAAAAAATATAGTGAAAACAAATACTCCAGATATCACAAGAATAAGAATCTAAGTATGCTTATGACTAATTTAAGTTCAGGTTAAAATTCCATCCTGATGTGAATCAAACATTTTTAGATACATAAAACCAAGGTACGTAACTCAAACTTTAAAATACAGTACATTTGGAAAAAGTACAATTCGGTCATTTTTCGTGGAAAATGCCATTTATACAGTACTCATTGCCATTTTTAAGCGAAAAAAACTTTTGTCTAAAAATTTGAAAAATAAAAATGAATTTTTTTGTTAGTACAAGGACCTCTTAAAATTTCAATGATTCTGAGAAATAGCAAAAACTATAAATTTTACTAGAAATGCTCAATTTCTCATTATACACGATTAAATAGATAATTTCTATCAAAAAACGAAGTAAAATGACGAAAATAGTTACACCCGAAAAGTTTTGTTCCAGCTGCTCACATACCGTCAGCAAATTTCTGCCACTACTGGTGGGCACACCTCCAGTAGCAATGATCTTATCCACTTTGGCCGAAACAGATGGTGGCAACTGTAGACTAGCCAATAGGTTAGCAGTGTTGGTATTCAAAGGTCTTCCACCCAGTGGTTTCTGGTGTGCTGAGGGCAGCACCCTCTGTTGCCTGGACAAATTAAGTATGGGAACGGCTGTGGGACTGTTTTCAATCATGTTGTCTTCTTCTTGAATGCCTGCTTAAAGTCAGCCACTTCGGTTGTTTTCGCTCCAGAGCATTCAGCTTGCAATTCCACAGGTCTTCTTAAACTTTTCTTTTCTTCTTTTGGCGGTACCGCTGCTGTGGGCGCGACATTCTTGATTTTACCAGTCCTCAAAATAAGGGAGGGGGATGTATGAGCTTGTGGCTTGCTGCTTGTTTGCATTTGTCGCCTGGCTAACATGGAGGGAGAAGCAGGTGGTTTAGCTGCGGCAGATGGCTGTTGAGTCTCTTCTTTAGGTGTTGCCTTAGGTGCTGCTGCTGCCTCATTCCCCTCGGCACTCCCAACGAATGGCTTGGAGGAAAAGGCAGCTGCCACTGCGTTGACCGTATTTTTTGCTTTGCATCATCACTTGCCTCGCTGTTTTCCGCCAAGTTTTTAGCAGCTCTGGAAGAGGCAGTGGCAGTAGGTTTCTTGCCATCAGCAGCTATCACCGGCAATTTGGCACCCCTTAGCTCTTTCTTGATCTGGGCCAGATCATCGAGCTTCTGTTTCCTAACAGAAGCTTTCTTTCCGATGCGTTGGGAGAAGGCAGGCCAGAAGTGGAGGGAAGGCAAGGAGAAGGAGGATCTTCTTTTTAAAATTTAACCTTTTAGGCAGAGCCAAAGGGCTGGACTTGGGCGGAGGCCCCCACTTGTGGATGATAACTTATGGACAGCTTGCTGGACTGCACTTAATTTGCGTCCCTCATCTTTGCTGCCACTGCTACCACAACCCTCCTGGTAGTGATAGTATTTCGAGGAGAGGCCAAGTTTTTGCGACAACCCACTGGTGTGCTGTTCACAGCTTTCGAAGGAGTTGCAGCTACTGGATCTTTGGTTGTGGTGGTGGCCTGAGAACCAGTAGACAGACCAGCCCAGTGGTTGAAACTTTTGTAAAGGTGGGGGTCGGAAGCACATTTGCGTAATTGGGCTACTAGTTGGGTGTTGCGTCTTCTAGACACATAATTTTTGTGTTTGCGCCTACGGGAAGGATGACCACTAAGGGAGGCACTCTTTTTGTGCCAGTTGGACCATCTGGCTGGCGCTTGGATGGCATTTAAGTGGAACAGCTATTGCTAATAGCAGTGGTAGTAGTAGTCTGAGTGGTGTTACTCCATCAACAGATCATCACTGAAAACTATGGCAGTTGGTCGAGGGAGAACCCAAGAGAGGGTGACTAGACATCAGCAGCACACAGTCAGCTGCTGCCAAGGCGAGAAAGCGAAAGAAAATCAATTACCGAGGCTATCTTTTTCTTGAGGCTAGAAAATAAGTTGCTTCTGCCTGCTCTTTTGTCCTCCTCATCTTGTTTGATTAAATAAGAGAGTGACTAGCAGTCCTCTCTATTGATTTGATTGAAAGAGCACTTTGCCTAGCGACAGCCAGTGGCCAAACGCCCCCGAAGGAAGCCTAGCTAGAAACACTAACTTGGGAAAAGTGGCAGACAAATTAACAAGAGATCGAAACTGCACTGAGATGCCCAAGGAAACAAAAAAGTATTGATTGAGCAAAAAAATATATCCTAAGCTTTGACTAGATGAACAAGGTTGCCTAGAGTGCACACACACATCACTATTGTTTTGGCTAGAGACCGCCTTTAAATCTACGACTTATTAATCACCCACATTGAGGTTTTGTTAGGGATCCATTTAAAAGAAAAAATAGGAGCATTAGGTAGCTTTAAAAAATTACGAATTTCAAGTTAAAAACTTTTCTTACCTATGTTTCAAGGTAAAATAACAAATTCGGTCTATATTCACTCAAATTTTTTATTTTAACCCAAAAATGGAGGCCTAAAAATGTTTTTTTATTCATAATCAAGCTCAGAGAGTGGATATCTGCAGAAATGACTTACAATAATAAAAACTTGCAACAAAGACAAAATTTACCAATAATCATCGAAACGACATTAAATCGAGAGTGATGACTGGACTGTTCTCAAATAAAGCGACAAAATACCAGGTTTTATTTAAAAAAAGCAAAAATAATAATAATCTTATATTTAAAAAGCAAAAAAAAAAAATAATAATTTTCGTAAGAAACTTTTTCGTAATAATAATAGTAATAATAATTATGATTATGATAATAATCATAATTGAAAATAGGCAGTAGGTGACTTTTGAAAACTTTGGTGGGCAATTTTAAAACTACTTAGAGTTGGATGATGGGAATATTTCCGAAATTACGGTGTCAGGCCACCAAAAGAGTTTAAATTGACAAATTTTATGTATTATTTTTTATAGATTTACTTAAATTGTTTTATTTTAAAGAAAAAACTTAACGAAAAGACTTTCCTATACCCAAAAAATTTTCGTGGTGTGTTGTTAGTAGTGTTAGAAGTTCTTGCTCAGAAAGGATTTTTTTGACAAAATCGAGTTTTCATTTCCACAATTATGCAACACCATTACAAAAAATTTTTCAGGTTATTTCTCCCAATTCCGTCAGATGATGCAATGGCTGTACCCCGAAATTTAAGCGGCATTTTGCTGAGTGGTCGATTTGCTAAGCGGTCGTTTTGCCAAGAATTTTTTTTGCTAAGC
This sequence comes from Ditylenchus dipsaci, assembly GCA_004194705.1. Lineage (NCBI taxonomy): Eukaryota > Metazoa > Nematoda > Chromadorea > Rhabditida > Anguinidae > Ditylenchus > Ditylenchus dipsaci. Next base: position 45,909 of record SADC01000485.1, read on the forward strand.
GACAAATTGCTAAGAATTTTTTTGTTAAAGCGCCCATTTACTAAGAATTTTTTTGTTAAGGCGCCCATTTGCTAAGAATTTTTTTGCTAAGGAATTCTTTTCTTAAATCCCGATTTGTTAAGAACTTTTCTGCCTTTTTGTACTTTTCCTTTTTCTCAATATTCTGGTAGATTAGAGGTTTTTCCGACGGACATTTTTACGCCGATTTTTTTTTGTTTCTTACTGATTTCAACGTGGGATCTAGGTATATTGATATCTTCAGATGGTGTCCAAACTACCACAAACCATCCTAAACCACCCAAAGTACCACCCTAAATGCCCAAACCAAACCCAAACCTAAAAATTAAAATTTCTTAAAAATAAAAAATAAGCCATTTTTTCTAACTTAAAATTCTGTGGGAATTGGGTTTGTCAAGCCCAAAGTTGCGATTTTACACACTCCAACTTCAATACCTGGTGTAGGTATCACCTGACCAGGTGGATGCCCACCTGGATGTCTTAAAAATCAAAAAGTTCATTTGAATAAAAAAAATCTATTTTTCCAACCAAAAAATTTGTGAATAATTGGACTTGATGAGACCAAAAGTGCGATTTCACCTACCCGATCCCAAATCTAGGGTTGAGTACCACCTGGACAGGTTGTTATCCAGGCAACTCAAGAATAGGGTATATTCACCCAAATGACCTGAAAGGTCAAACGTTAGTCTTTTTATATCTGAAATTACGGTAAAAAATAAAGTGTGCACCCAGGTGGATTCGAACCAGCATCCTCGGCGGTGGCTATCCAAGTGGTCGTCCACTTGGATCAAAATTTTTTTTTACGTTTTCGGTTTCCAAATCATTTTTTCTGCACTAATTCGATTACCCTGAAAATGGTTTGACAGTGGTAAAATCACGTTTTATCAAGAAATTTTTGAGTTATCGTGAATTCTTGATTTTGATAAATCAATCGTTAGCAATAACTCTAAATTTCTCGATAAAACGTGATTTTACCACTGTCAAACCATCTTCAGCATGCTCGAATTAGTGCAGAAAAATTGTTTTGGAAACCGAAAACGTAAAAAAAATTTTTGATCCAAGTGGACGACCACTTGGATAGCCACTGCCGAGGATGCTGGTTCGCATCCACCTGGGTGCATATCTTTTGTTTATCATAATTTTGAGTGTTTACTTGGCGAAGTGGTCCATATACTCATCACCAAGGTTACTGGTTCGAATCCCTCTGGGTGCAATCAGTCCAGAGTAGGAGACCCCGATTAAATTAAACCATTTTTAGAACATTATTTTGGATTGAATCGTTTGGGTTTAAGGTCTGTACCCGAAATTGAACCGAACTGAAGAAGTAGGTAGCTTAACAAACAAGATCTTTATCAAAACAACTACTTAGCAAAAAAATTCTTAGCAAAACGACCATTTAGCAAATTGACGCTTAAATTTTGAATTCTTAGCAAATTCGCGCTTAAATTTTTTTTCTTAGCAAAACGACCGCTTAGCAAATCGACCACTTAGCAAATCGCTGCTTAAATTTCGGGTACAGCCGATGCAATGACATTTGGTCCAAAAATAAGTTCGCCCAACGTTAATTAGTCCGAAATCAGCTCGTCCCAAATTTAATTCGTACAAACTTGAGATAAAAAATTGTGATTTCCGAGCACATTTTAATTTTGATTTTATGGCCCTAATAAAAACCGAAATGGATTTCCGTTTCATTATGCCAAAAATCAGTTCTAGTGTGTCACTAAATTGATATTAGACTGAATTAGGAACTTTTTTTTAATGTTTTGGTGCACAAACAGACTTTTGAACAGTATTGGAATTTGGCAATATATGGGGTCCACAACTTTGAGATACAGTCAAACCTCGATTTAACGACCCCACCTCAAGTTCGTTCGTACCTAGGGTCCGACACTTTTCTAACCCATTCTGTTTTGACGGCCTGGTCGAAAATATCGTAAGGATTCCGATTTTGCCGATCGTTTTTCAGAAATCTAGAGTTTTCGCTATTAAAAAATCAAAACCTCGATTTAACGACCCTCTAATTTTCAAAAGGGGGTCGTTAAATCGAGGTTTTGATTTTTTAAGAGCGAAAACTTTAGGTTTTTGAAAAACGATCGGCGAAATCGGAATTCTTACGATATTTGCGACCAGACTGTCAAAAAAGGATCGATAAAATATTTTGAAATGGGGTTAAAAAAGTGTCGGACCTTAGGTGGGAACGAACTTGAGGTGGGGGTCGTTAAATCGAGGTTTGACTGTATTGGTATTGGGTCAGGAGAGAGCCAAAAAATATTGGTATTGGGTAAAGGCAAATCTATATCTCTACTTGTAGGCTAATAATTTTTCGGCGACAAAAAGTTTTTTCCCATTATAAAACTACTCTAAATATTTAAACTTATTGTCAAATTTTGAATTCCACTCACACAGGAAAGGCACAAACTTAAGGTGGCGTTCAGACAAAATTTATATACCAATCGAAAGCTTATGGCATGTCTATTAATTCTCCGCTTGTCAATTTCCCCCACGATCAGTCTACGTTGAGAAAATTGGCTTTGAAAATGACAGCATCTCAAGTGCGGAGCACTTGAGATGAAGCACAGCACCGGTTTCGGTTTAAAGTCAGGTTTTTTAGTCAAATTTGCAATGTGAATTGAGTTTGAAATAATCGTGTTTGGTCTTGCACGGAATTCAAAAAATTATTGTTGTTTTGATAAACAAATAGTGGTATTGTATGTAAAATTGTGTAGGAAATCAGGTTTTTTAAGACTGGAATTGCGATTTCAGCCACCGAAATCCGGAAATCCGACATAGGTACCACCCGACCAGGTCGATATCCAAAAAACCGAAATGGATTTCCGTTTCATTATGCCAAAAAAAAACATATACACCTTTTGGATATACACCTTTTAAATTTTCCCGATTTTTCGGGAATTTCCCGCTTCAAATTCAAAAATTGCTGTAACTACCCTTGCAAACAACAAGTTTAGGCTTAGCCCTAAGGCTTACGGGTAGGCCAGCGTACGGAAGTTGTGACTAATAAAGGGTTTGCGCACATTTCTCGGGGTCTGGGATATAAATTTGGGTACTTTTTACTAAAGTAAAAAAGGTGAAAGTCGTTGGGGAGGGGGGGGGTATTCGCTACTAGGGTCGAAAACTTAAAAAAACTCAAGTGAAACCGAAATAGTACGCTCAGAGAAAAATACTCTTCGGAGGGGGGGGGGGCGGTCACTTGAGCTTTTACGTTCGAAAATAAGATATTTTTTGTCTAGGTCATAGTCAAGTTTTGTCCTGAATTTTTTTAAGCAGCATGGTGCAGTGTATGTGATTCAGGCCCAATTTTTAAATGTCTCAGGTTCGATGGTCGAACTTCGGTCGAACGGCTTCGACGGTCGAAAATTTTTGTCTAAACGCCACTTTAAGTTCGTGCATTTCCCGTGTCAGCACAAAAAACATTGAAATTTTAAAAGTTCGTAACTTTTTAGCATTAGGATAATTAAAAATTTCTGGATTTGACAACTTTCGAAAATTGGTTTTGTGCACCTTGTTAACCATTTTCGGAGTTTTTTTTTACATACTTTTTGTGCATAATATCTGACCAAGTTACCGATCGAAATGTAGCATATTGTCTCAGCTATCTTTTGAGAAAAAAAATTCTTGACAATTGTTATGAACGGATAAATAAAAAGAGAATGCCAACGAAATCGAATTTAAATTTTTTACGTTTTCTTAAAGGGTCATTGCCGTCTCCGACACCTTTCTTAATCTTTGAATTTACCAACGGATTTTTCAATTTGGTTTTTAACAAAACTATAACTCAAATTGAATTTTAGGCCTTGTTTTGTTAGAAGCCAAGCTGAAAAATCCGTACAGAAGTTTAATGATTAGGCAAAAAATTGAATTGGCGGGGGACAATTTAAATCAGGTGGCAATGCCCCTTTAATCTAATTTAAAAAGCTATGCCTCAGCACTCTTATATCAACACGGGAACGGGAGCCTGTGGCAACAAGATATTCCGGTAGGGCAATGACCTAGATTATTATTCGGCAGAAACGTGACTCCCATTTCTGCCTCGGGTGAAAAAGTTACTCGCGTTTTGCCTTTTTTGGCTAAGAGAATACATACTCTTAGGTCCTTTTGAAGCAGAAATGCGAATCACTTTTCCGCCCGCAGAAACGTGAGTCACGTTTCTGCCAAATGACGATCTCGGACATTTGCCCTGCCGGAATATCTCGTCGCCACAGATCACTAGGGGGTGTTAAATTTATTCTGAAAAATAAGTTTTGTAGCTCTTAGTCTGCTTTAAAACATAGTGTCTAAGTATTATCGCATTGTACAACAATAAATCTGAAACTTTAATCTAAGTGCTTGTAAACTTGTTAAAATTTACCGATTTTCCAGACGAGTTTTTACAACCAGTTTAAAGCCATTATTAAAAACCAAAAGGTACGTTTTTGATATTATACTCAGAGCTTCAAACAAGCTTAACTTTTGTTTTATGGAGGCAGTGTGATAAAGATACTGCGCGATTTTACTATACAGTCAACCCTCGATTTAACGAAACTCTCGGTTTAACGAACTTCCTAGCTTGATTTCGGTTAAATCTAAAGCAAGGTTAAGCTTACCTTCGATTTAACGAAACTCTTGATTTAACGAAAAAATTTTCGCATCCCTACTAATAAGCCACTCTCGATTTAACGAATATTAGGTTTTTGTTGTCTGTTTAAGGTTTATTTCTGCGAAAATATGGAATTATGCCATGCAGACTAGCTTAAAAACGCACAAAACCCTCTTTTTTTTCAACGTTCCAGCCAATACATGCTTGAAACATGTTTTTAGATAGCGGTCGAGACTTTTTAGCAGATTTTTTGGACAAAAAATTAGACTTTTTGCTCTGGAAGACCGAAGCATATACTTGTTTTAAAGATGTTTTGTTTTTTTGACTAGAGCTAAGCATCAAAACCTCAAGTCCCAGTTGTCAAAATAATATTTATTTCTTTATTTTTTTACTCTTTATGGGTATCAAGGCATCCTTAAATTACTTTGGTCGCCCAAATCAAAACGTCAAAATTTTTTCATTAATTCTTTTTGCAGAAAAGTGTCGACTGCTACCTGAAAAGATACTTTAAGCATGTATTGGCTGCTAAAACGTTAAAAAACAAGGATTACAGGCGTTTTTGAGCTAGCCGGTATAGTGTACTCGTGCCATTCTTGATTTAACGAACATTTCAATCAAGATTGTTCACCGACACTCGATTTAACGAACACTCGATTTAACGAAACTCTCAATTAAACGAACATTTCTGTTGGTCCACAGAGGTTCGTTAAATCGAGAGTTGACTGTGAAAGAATAAAACGACTTATTTGGTCCAAATCGACTTGTTTATTTGCGCTTTTGTAAGACGTTAAATATGTTTCAAAGATTTGTGAAAGGCACATCTGAAAGCTAAAACGCAAAGCCACAAAAAAAATTATCTCAAAAAGTTGAAAAATCAGCGAGAACCAAATTTTCATACCCGCTGAAAAAAATGGGTTAACTCCGCATGAAATTCTGAGTCAGATTAACCAAAACTTTCAGGTGGCTCTCCTGCTGATAACATTAGCAGGAGCCATATTTAAGAATTTCAACAACAAGAGTATTTCATTCGTCAACCATTTCTACGTTAATAAAAAAAAACTTCACAATGTTAATGTTCCAGGAAGTGTTAAAAAAAGTATAAATCTTTTTAAAAAGCACAGTTACGTTCCCTGCTTTATATGCCGAAAAATATTGTCGGTGATAAAAATCGATCTGTAAAAACAGAATTTTGAAAAACTGCTAATTTTGCCTTGGTCCCCCTGTTGATGTTTTTGGACATTTTGTATTCGTGATATTGTATTGCTCTGAACCACCTGATGTGGTCAAAAGACATTTTTTTCTTGAAAGAGTAGAAAACACATGGTTTTGCATTCACTTCAATATCTGCTTTAGTAATTTCCGATGAATGTCTATAATTGGACCAACGAAGATGTTTGCTCTTGGCTCAACCAAATTCGAGCTGTGCTAAGCCAGCGAGTGTTCTTCCAATAGAAGGGTATGGCAATTGCGGCTTCAGGTATTTTGCAAGTTCTGTTTTTATTGTCATATATGCTGTTGTAGAGCTCTCTCCGTGGGACTAACTGGAATTGAAGCTCACCACAGAATCGTAAGAATGAAATAGCCGAATTCCTTGCTGAGCATGTCGATGAGGACTGCTGCAGGTTGCTTATGCCTAATAAAGAAACTTTGCTGAATCACATACCGAATGTCGCAGTGGTAGCGAAAGAGGCTTCGAATAGAGATAGTTATGCGCGAGATTTGGACTTCGCGGCAGCTTCCAAGCTATTCCAAGTCAACGTACTTGTATAATAACAGCTGGATGGAGAGTCTATTCGCCCAATCTAAACAGTAGCTGGATGAAGTCAAAAGAGGATACGGAAATTCCGTCTATTCCATTAAATTTACTAAAAATCATTTTGAAGTGGTGTTAAGTGTGTAATTGTTTAGTGTATGAAGTTTTTGTTGTTGACTGTGTTACCTTGATCGAATGAAAATCGGGTTGATTTTTTTCACCAAGTGGGCGACCACTTGGTTCGGTTGTTTCATGAACTATTCAGGAGAACCGAGATTAGATTAAAGAAAAATGTTTGAATTAATAAGTAAATTTTCAAGCCGAAAAATCGAAAAAAAACGACCGGCAGAGTTAGTAAGGTTTCGAAGTGAGGGTCGAATTCGTAATTGGAAACATAGCTTAAAACTGATATGATGATCCCCACTAGTCGTTTACAAATGAATAAAGAAAGAAAAATTGCAAAAAAACAACAGGGGGACTAAGGCAAAATTAGCAGTTCGCCATTTTTGCAAATGCAAAAAAATGGCGAAACGTCCCTTTACCAGAACTTCTTGAAAGAGCCTGTATTTTTTGGGTAATACTTTAATCTAGTACCAAATTACTTATTTCTAGTACTAAAATACTTTTTTCTAGTACCAAAATTAAACAAGCATAGAAAAACTCTTTGTAAAGTTAGAGATTTTTTCCTTGACATATGAACGTGTAGCCCTGAAAGCTCTCAGCTTTTTTAACTAGACTTCAATTTTTTTAAAAGATTTCCAAGATATGAAATTCTTGAGCTTTGTTTCAAGTGACTTTTTCAACCAAGTTCCTCTATTCAGACCCATAAATCTCCAACTTTTTTATTTTTTTACTGAAAAAATATATCTTTTTGAGTAGTTGAGATTCAGGGCTACACAATAGTTAAAAAAAATTTTAAAAATGTACGTGCAAAGCAATTATTTTCTGATGAAAAGTTTGTTTGTGGAAATATCTAATTTTAAGTTGAAAAGCACTAAATCGATAAACTTAAAGCAATAAAAAATGAAAAACTTCGTATTAAGATTTTTTATTATATATTTTTAGATAATTGTCTCCTAACATAGTCAGTACTAGTTTCCGCCCGCCCTGCGGGCGGTTTTATTTTTCGATGAACGTTTATGGCAATATATTATTCATATTGTGACATTTTAAATTCAATGCTACCAAAATGAGACCTTTCACTCAACGAATTTTGAAAATTTTCAAGGTTCTCGATACAAACTTCTTTGTTTATAGCAAAAAGATAAAAACTTCCGGAAAGAAGCGCGTCAAGAAAACACAGAACTTGATAGGACATTAGAAATTTTTAAGCAGTCTCAAGCGGAGATCACACATTTTTACTATCAGTAAAATTTGTCGCGCGACATTTCCTATTATCTTTCGCTAAAATTCAGTTGTTTCGCCTGAATTTCACCAAAAGTTAGAAGAAAATCTCGCGCTACAGATCCTACTGATGGTAAAAAAATGTCTGGTCGACATCTTTAACCACTTCTCAACTCGATTCTAACACGAAAAAATAACATGAATAAACAGAATTAAAACTAACATAGCCTAACATAGTCAGTATTACTTCGCCCAAATTCCGCAGATTCTTCAAATAAATGAATAATATGCGAACTATAAAAGCTGTTCTATTTATGGTCTCTTTATGAAAAAGCATGTTTCAGAGCTCAAAAAGCTCGGGCTCATCCAACCCTCCCGCTTTAATGACAAAGAATTACCTTAATATCTTCCTTCCTACTCCTGTCATTTTTAGGAGTGCGGCTATGATGTTTCTTCTTTCTCCTCTTTTCATCAGGCCGGAACGCTCTCGTTTTTCTTTCTTCTCCTTTGACCTACGCCTTGCTCGGGCTTCTCGATTTTCGGCCTTTCTTCGGCGTGATGCTTCTCGAGCTCTTATATCAGAAACTTCGTAAGATTTTTCATCTCTCCTACGTCTTTTACTAGCTCCAGCCATTCTGTAAAAAATATTCATTCAGTTAGGTGAAAATGCAAGCATGTGAAATTTAAGCGTATCAATATATCGACCGATTACTTTTACATAACATACAATCTAATCGGGCAAAGCTTTCCTTGCTGCAAAAAAGACTTCTTTTTGATCACAAAGGACTTTTTTTGCTCCCAAAAGACTTTTTTTTGCTTCACATGCCTTCTTCGCAGCATTTTTCACTAGAAATATCAATTATTATACATATTTTGTGGTCAATTTGTCCACAAATTTTTTATTATCTCTTAGGAACGAATAAACCATGCTATTCAACCCAAAATTGTGTGCTGAAAACAGTTTGCTGAGACCAAAATCCTGTTTTGACTACCTAGAATCTTTAATACCCTGGGTTATTTATTTAAAAAAACAGTACCCACTTTAAGGTAGTCGGCACTTATGCGCTTCAGGGGGGGGGGTGTGGCGGGTTGGGTGTGCGCATTTTATAATAATTTGAGAAGAGTGTTTAAACATCTTCTAAGTTATTGTTTTACGCAAGTTTTTAAGTTTTTATTTTAATTTTTGCTCCTGAAATGAATAAGTACCAAATAGTCGACGTTAAAATTAAAGGAATCATTCAGATTGAACTTATAAATAATTATATCATGCCTAGAACAGTGCCTCGAGTACTTTAGTGTGTATGAAAAGTCAGTTTTTGTCGCGAAATTTTCAGGCAGTACTTAAGTTTTCAGTCAGACCCCACTTGGAGAATAAGAGACTACCTAGGTTTCGAAAGTGTGATTGATTGACCTGTGGACAAATGACGTGTGGACGAATTGACGAATGCACGAATTGACCGTGGACGTATTTACTGTGGATGAATTGACCGCAAAAGATGTATAATGATTGATATTTCTATTGAAAAATGCTGCGAAGAAGGTATGTGAAGCAAAACAATACTTGCAGCAAAAAAAGTATTTTAGCAGCAAATAAAAGTAATTTAGCGGCAAAAAAAGTATTTTTGCAGCAAAAGAAGTCTTTTTGCAGCAGACAAAATTAGCAGCAAAAAAAGTCTTTTGGGAGCAGAAAAAAGTCCTTTGCAGCAAAAAAAATAGCATGAAAAAAGTCCTTTGGGAGCAAAAAGAAGTTTTTTTGCAGCAAGGAAAAGCTTTGCCCAATCTAATCACTCAATATGGTTTTATTCCTAATGTCTAGTGATACTGTTTAACCAAACCTAACATTGTACAAAGTAAGAAAAGTGTATTGGAAAAACAATTCATTAAGCCATCATGAAAATAAAAAATTGGTATTGAAAGATGATAAAAATCGACGGCTAATATTGTGGCATATCCCGATGATGCTAAGACAGTTTGAGACGCCGCTCTTCACCGGCAGTTTAACAGTTTCTTCAGCATAGCGTGGTAAGAGGCAAATCGCTTTAGGATGAAAATTCGCTCAAAGAGAAGATTCTAAAGATAAAAAATTAGACAACAATAGTTATTTATTAAGCTTTGGTACCCTGATATAACAAAATATGTGATACAGTCAACCCCCGATATAACGAAACCTTTATTTTGATTTGGTTGGATTTGCCTTAGTTAAGGCAAAGTATACCCCCGATATAACGAAACTTTTTTCAGAATTTCACGAATAAGCTTACTTTCGATAGAACGAACCCACGGTATAACCAAACCTTTTTCGTAATTTCACCAATAAATTCACCTCCGATGAATCTTTAATGAATTATTCAAAATTTTATAGCTGCTTTTGTTTTACAGTATAAATTTAATTGAATGTAGCCTTTTTGCGATCGTTTTCATTTTTTTCTTCATTTCTTCCACATTTTTCAATAAGTTGACTTTTCTGTTTTTAGATTGCGCGATGAACACTCCAAAAAAGCGCCGCATGTTGTCTCTGGCCGAAAAGAAAGCAATCATCGAAGCTGCCAAGAGAGAGAGCAACAAGACGAAGCTAGCAAAGCGGTCCGGCGGCTTGCCATCAGTACTATATCCGGGGTTCTCAAAGATAAAGAAGCAGTTCTCCATGCGGTCGATGGCGGTAGCCAAGGAAAGCGGATGCGTCTTAAAACGGGCAAATACGGACAGGTAGAGAGCTCTTGTCACTTGGTTTAAGCAAATGAGAAGTCAGAATGTGCCGGTGAGCCGTGATTTGCTCAAAGTAGGAATTCATACAATTTATTATTATTAAATTGTAATTATATACAATTGGCTTATTCTCAGGAGAAGGCGCTGGCGATCGCAGAACAAATAGGCATCCTTGGATTCGAAGCAAGCAGCGGTTGGCTCGACAGATTTAAGGACCGTCATTGTATTAGATTCAAGTGTGAGCAAGGTGAAGCTGGAGCTGTCGATATCGGATCTCTTAGCGAGTGGCAGAATGAAGTCTGAAGTCACGAAGTCCCACTATCAAAAGCTGATAGTGATCGAGGCGCTGGCGATGATGAAGAAGCTAATAATCATCGAGGCGCTGGCGATGATGAAGCCATGGATGGTTTTGGGAGTCTTGGACCGAACTGGAGGGCTAGGAGAAATCAACAGCGAGGCTACAATGGTCGACTTCCTTGGTGTGGATGAGTTAGTGATCACATGTATGTTTCAATAGTACGTTTTTGTTCACGTCTATAATAATGAATTATTTCACAGGCGGTGCTTTTCACTTAATGAAATCGTTCGAAATGTCCCGAGAGCTGACTGCGCTGGCGACGAAGAAATGGACGTCGAGGAGGTGGAGAAAGAAAAGCCGCCGATCTCTCGTCTTAAAGCTCAACGCGCCTTTCTGGTTGTCCAGCAATACATGGAGGGGAACTTCGACGATCCAGCAGTGCTTTCTCTTAGTGATGCATCGGACGATGCGTTCTACGGAGATCGACAAAAGAAATTGAAGCAGCCAATTATCACAGATTTCTTCAAATCTAACCGTTAACCTTTATTTGTTATTATGCTTTGTTGTTATTGATTGAATAAAAGGTCTTTCAATGAAAGCAACTACATAAAAATAGTAAACCCCGATATAAAGAAACTTTCCGAAAATATTGTTCGCATACCCCCTATATAACGGACCCCGTTATAACGAACCCCGATATAACGAACCATTTTTTTGGTACCCGAGAGTTTCGTTATATCGAGGGTTGACTGTACAGTTTACTCTATGATAAATGACTCTCTAATTAACGTCCTTCTCTGATTAACATCTTTAAAAATTTTGTTTTTGGTCTGATCTAAAGTCTTTTTCGAGTGGACGACTCTCTGATTAATGTCTTTTTCTAATTAACGTCCTTTAGGGTTGGTCCATTGAAAGACGTTAATAAGAGATTCGACTGTATAACAATTATTAAAGGAGCATGCCGTGCGTTTCAAAAAGTTAAGGTGGGGACCAGAAACTTTTTTGAACCGTCCCATCTTTAACTTGTTCCACTACCATCTCATATTGATGATCTTACACTACTTTTAAAAGTTAGGCAGAAAACTTCGAAAACCTAGAAGAAAGCCTATGAAAGCAAAGAAAGAAAAAAAAAGAAAAAAGCAAGAAAGAAAAAGTTACTGGTGCCCTGCCTTATCTCCGTGTAACGCACGGACATGCTCCTTTTAACAGTGACGGGAACCGGATCGAAACGGGGTTGGTTTTGGGAGATTGTGTCAACCAATACCTTGATTAGTTTTAAAAATTCTGTTTTTACCATTCTATTCAGCGTGAAAAAAAAGAGGCCGGGATTTGGTCGAAGCATGATCATGAAACACAAAAAATTGTTTCAGTGACTAAAATGCGACGCCAGGGATCGCCAAGGTTTTTTTCTGGATAAAAAAAGTGTAGAAAAAACCTTGGCGGTCCTTGGTGTCGCATTTTAATCACTGAAACAATTTGTTTCATGGTCATGCTCTGGCCAAATCCCGGGCCTCTTTTTCACGCTGAATACAGGGTGTCCCGAAATTTCGCGCACATCAAAAAAGTATTTGTGTAGGTACCGTATTCTCTCTAATTATACACCATCCCCTGATTCAAAATCGTGTTCTTGCATTGTGTTTTTGACTTATTTTTTGGAGAGTGCTCACAGGCAAGTTACTATCCAAGTTGTAGCCAGTGAGATGAGCTACAAAATGGATAGTAACTTGGCTATGAGCAATCTCCAAAAATGAGTCAAAAACACAATGCCAAACACGATTTTAAGTCAGGGGGTGGTGTATAATTAGAGAGAATACGGTAGCTACTTAAAGGGGCATGCCCGTGCGTTTCAAAAAGTTAAGGCGGGGACCAGCAATTTTTTTTTGAATCGTTCCATTTTTCAATTGTTTTGCATCAAATATGATATTGGTGACCTTACGGTACTTTTAAAAATCAGGCAGAAAACTTAAAAAATCTACACAAGAACAAATGTAAAGTTTGCCGAGAAAAAAAAGATATGCTGGTCCTCGCCTTTTCTCCGTGTCGGGCACGGGCATGCCCCTTTAAGACAGAAAGAGCAAGGTAGCTACTTAAAGGACCATGGTTTTTGCGCGCAGTGGAATGTGCAAAATTTGAATTGGCGGGGGACACTTCTCTTCCGTGTCCCCCGCCAATTCAAATTTTGCGCATGTCGCTGAGCGCAAAGAGCATGGTCCTTTAAGACAGAAAGAGCAATAGGCGCGTAATTTCGGGACACCCTGTAGAATGGTAAAAACAGAATTTTCAAAACTAATCAAAATATTCGCTGACACGATCTCCCAAAACCAATCCCGTTCCGTCATTACTTTTAAATACTTTTGACCTGATGCCAATTTGCTAAATCGCACTTGACAAAACAACGATTTGGGGCCTTTTTCATATAATATCATGGCATACAGGGTGTCCCGGAATTACACGCACATTTTTTAATTTGTCTTTGAACCGTTCAAATACGCTAGGCTTATCAACTTTCATATCATTTTCAGATCCAGGATGCACCTGAAAAGCCGCTGATTCTTTGTTTGGAAGCGCACTGGTGTTTACGTTCAATAAGCTGTGTTCTGCGTTTTCAGAATCCTAAAATTCTAGATTTCCACGGGTCAGGATCCCGAAAATGGAAATCGACCGGGCAAGGCGTTGCGTGCACAAGTTTTTTTTTTCGATGTGCGCGTAATTTCGGAACACCCTGTATAAAGTAGAACGCAGTTTTAAGCGGTTAGAGTTTTTTTTCATGACCCAGCCCTACAAAAATGTCTATAAGCATCACATCCGGTGAATATTCAAAACTTTCTTGATGAAATCTTTTTCTTTGCTGGAAGCGCGATAGTTACTGCAGCACCTTATACGATCACTTCGATGGGCTAGGTGAGCAAATGAGATCCTCAATCATCTTATCTTTTTAAATGTTGAATAAATTAGAATAAAAACTTTCCGAAGTGAGATTAAATGCGCAAGAAAAATAACACTTCCCAAAAAACTTTATTAAAAGCCTTCAAGAATGATATCACAAGAGGTAGTAACACAGTTGATCAAGGTCACGCATCTAATTTAATATGCCCATCTTTTTTACTATATTCTTCAATGGCGCTATTCCATTCATCTTCAGATACTTCATCTTCTTCTCTTCCAATCGTTCTTCCTAAATTTAAATTACAATACAGAGATAAGCTTTATAGGTACGTACCAATGCTTTGTTGTAATCATAATGCGCAGACATTTTTTGCCACATTTGCAAGACGATGGATGACAAAATTCGATCTTCGTCCCCCACTAACTCAGCAATATTTTGATAGTTTCCTAATTCCGAAGTTGCAACAGATCCTGAATCACCAATTCCTTCAAATGGATCTGAGTTCAAAGAATCCGATTGACATCTGGCAGATCAACGCGTTGAGAACCATCTACTCTTACAGAAAAACCTGAAGTTTACTAAATGTAGATTTTAATGTAAGCAAAACTTTTTTTGCTAATAAGAAATGGGCATGACTGAATTTTGCAGCAAACAGTCTTGATTTCGCAGCAAATTGTCTTCATTCTGCAGCAAATCAAGTATCGTTCAAATCTGTCTAGCAAAAATTGACTTTTTTGGATTTATTCGGTTATCTAAGATAATTAAGGAATTATTTAACCGAAACAAAATATCGGCAGGAATATTAACAATGATGGCTAAAAGTCATTATATGCTAGACAGGATCGAACCATGGTCGATTTGCTGCAAATTTACTTGGATTTGCTGCAAAATTATGATATTTTGCTGCAAAATTAAGATTTCTTGCTAGAGATAGGCTTGCTAGAGATCTAATGGCCTATGAGCTACAAGTCATAACCCTCATCACTGCTTGATTCTCCAGGAAAATACACTCGCTACCATACCTCCATAAGGCTGGCCGTAGGCGTACTGAACTTAGGTTCCACACCTTTGACATAAGCGACTAAACTTCCAGAACCTTTCCTGTTTCTGAGATACCGACGGATTAGCTGACAGACTGCTTTTTCAGCATTAATTGATCCGGCGACCTGTAGTCTTGGCCATCTAACTGAAAGTTATAGAGATACCAGCCCAGCATAGTTGCTTCGAAAACTACCGCATACCTGCCCCCTTTTAACTGATTTATTTGGATCTAAAGAACTTTCATTAGAGAGATCAAAAGCAGCTCTATCTTTGATACTCGATGATGCGTCAAACAGAATGCTTTCATACCAGATCCTAAAAATTGATATTTTCTGATACAAATAATACGTCTAAATAACATCTAAAACACCTACTCTCCACCATCCATTTGTCGAAATAGAATCGATCTGGTGTCATACTAAAAGATTTTTTATGAAAAAGTACTCCAAGACACGGCACGTCAAATCGGTAAAAATTGGAAATAGGTTGTGGCATTGTACTTTAAAAAGTTGAAAACTTTCGAAAAAATTGGAAAAAATTTTTTTTTGGATCTATTTTGAATTCTTTCAAGCTTATTTATGTAGAGAACAGCCACAGCATGTCAAATAAATAAAAATCGCAAATAGGGAGTTTCGTGGCAAAATCAAAAATTCAAATTTCTTCAAAACACCCATTGTTACGTCATGCCTGAAATGCCGAGTTAAACTTTTTTTACTATAAGCCTTAAATTTCGAGTTTTTTCAGAGTGATGTAACGAAAAAAAACCTTAGGTATTGTAGCGCCATAGCTGGGCTATCCGCCATTATGTTTATTTCTTATCTACGATCGGAAAAATGAAAATTCCCTGCGCGGCAAAGTTTAGCATATAATTGCTACTCCAAGTTCTTTGTCTAAACTTCATATAGCTCGGAAACACAAATTTATAAATCCCACGAGGCTCTCTAAACACTCATCTGTAGAGCGTGGGAGCAGTTTCCGTATACACCCCCCAGTCAAGTTCGGTATACACCCTCCAGTTTGCCTTGGTCCCACAAGCTGATTTTTTTTTCAAAATTTTTTCCGAATTTTTTTCAACTTTAAACCAATTAAAAACACTGTTCAAAAAATTCGGAAAAAATTTTGCAAAAAAATCAGCTTGGGGACCAAGGCAAACTGGGGTGTATACCGAACCTAAGTGGGGGGTGTATACCGAACTTGAGTGGGGGGTGTATACCGAACTTGACTGGGGGGTGTATACCGAAACTTAGCCAGAGCGTGCTCCAGGCTTTCATTTAACCTTGAAATTTCCAAATAGGGATTTAAAAATTTGAAATAACCAATACGTAATAACGGATATTTTGAAGCTTATTTATCGATGTATTCGGCTAACTTTTCTGACAGATCTACGCAATCAGACACAGGGCATTTTTTAAGCATAAGCAATTAATTAACTTACAAAACGAAAAATTGTATTCAACAGTCGCAATAACTAACTAAAAACAGTAATAAGGAAATTTCCAAAATTCGAAAAAAAATCGAATTTATGATTTTGGCGCCCAAAACTCACGTTCGCCATTTTCACCGATTTGAAGATAGCACCAGGAACATGCTGAGTATTGACCACAAAATTTTAATGCTTGAGAGAGGTCATGTTTATGTCACGGATTTTTTTTCACAGATAAGTAAATTAACCTGTCGAGGAAGCGTTTGATAAGAAATCGCTCTTGTATACACTGGGAGGGGCAAATTTGGCAATGGAGGAATTCCTGCATGCGAATTAATAAAGACTGGAATATCTATAAGTGTTTGAGATTAGCAATTATAAAAATATATGTTATTACTACCTAATCCAGGAGAATCAAGATCATATTTAGCGCCGACAGATGACCATAAGCACTCCTTCTTGTGAAACATAAAACTCCAATGAGACAAAGCAGGTCTTTTTACTTGAGATAGAGCATAAAGAGAGTAAACTTGACCTCAAATAACATTTTGTACACAATCGGTACTCAAAAAAGGTAAAAACACATACCTCCAGTTTCTGGATCTCGAAAGGAATCAGCCGGCTGAAATAGTTCCTAACACACCATTATCACTTTAAAGGCAAACCGTAAGACAGTAATCGCTTCCATCGATTTCCGCATGAGACATAATCAATATAGCTCTGTTTGTCATCCTACGATCAATAAGTAAATGCTTTCGAGTTGTTGTCTAAAACTGAACAGCTAAATTAAGGATCAAACTAAGTTCCTTGCCAGCAATATGGTTTCCAATTGCACATCCAAAGAATTGACATGACAAAAGCTTCCCGGGCACCGACGTAATCTTATACAGAAAGAAAAAGTTTGACACATCATGGTTTCAAACAAAGAGTTTACCGTAAGCTTCATCAGGTAACGCCGAGAAAGCAGGTTTCACAAATTGTGTGAGTAAACAATTTGATCCTGAGTATTTGAAACTCGTAATCTGTTTGAATCAGCTCTTTTTCACTAATAGCTAATAGAACACGAGGACAGTCAGTAGCACACACTTCTAAAACCTTCGCCATAACCAATTTTATTTCGCTCGAGGACACATCACCTTCAACGACATCTGTGATTTTACCCTTGAGAATTGTCCATCCATTTTGCCCCAAAATAGGAACCCATCTGAACCGACGACTGCTAGTTCATCTTGCATGTATGGAATTTGCTGAAAACACTGCACAGAAGACTTAAAAACCGTGGAGAGCGTGACTAAAACCTCAGTTACATACAAATAAAAAAGCGAGCAAATTTCAACCTTTTTAGAAAGCATGTCCGTCAGGACAAGTGAGTGCTTATTTCTCACAAATACCTTTCCTTCCACTTCAGTAGACGAGAATGCACGTAGTTCCATTGCTTCGTTAGGCAATTCTAGCTTTCTTACTTCGGTATCGGATTTCTCGAAAACACGAAGAAGACGATCTGGTTTGCACTTTTTTACTATTCTCCAGCTCAAGATCATATTGCAGGAGCATCTTGTGATCCGAAAAGTCATTAACAGCCCACAACCTAATGCCATTACTGTTGTCCTGAAACAATTAGAGAAAAAAAAAATAAAAATACTCAATAACCATCAGACAACCTTTTTGAGTTCTGATGCAAGCAGATTTCTGTTGCGAATTCGAGCGGATTGACTGTCACACTGGAGAAAAAGCTGTAAAATAATAACTAAAATTATTCGTTAAATACCCTCAAATTTCCCGGAGGTCGGTTCCTAAAAAAGTCAACGAAATAAAAACTGAAAAACATTTATTTTCTTAACCTTATACCATTACAAAAGTCATCCACTGTCTCCAGCAAGGAACGGAAAGCCAGCTGTTCGAGGATAAAGCCCTGGCCGACGCCAATATAAGGCAAGGCTAAAAAATTTGATCGAAGCTTTAAAGGGGCATGCCCGTGCGTTTCAAAAAGTTAAGGCGGGGACCAGCAATTTTTTTGAATCGTTCTATTTTCACTCGTTTTGCGTCAAATCTTATATTAATGACCTTATACTACTTTTAAAAACTAGGCAGGAAACTTAAAAAGTCTGAATGCGTATGCATGTAAACTTGATCGAGAAAGAAAAAAGTGCTGGTCCCCGCCTTTTCTCCGTGTCGGGCACGGGCATGCCCCTTTAAAGATCATATTTAAACTCTACTTTTGCTCAGAAATGAACTTAGGCGATGTTTCACTAGAATTAGCAAGTGGTTCTCGATAAGCTAAACCACCTAAATACATTAAACATATTAAGAAACGTTTCAGAGGCATTGAAAAAATTTTTACCATAAGATGCACACCCAAAATCTAGCGAACCGTGGTCATACGCAGTCACTGACAAATAGGTCATTATAAAGACTAAAAATTAATATAATAAATAAATTGTTCAGTTTTCTCATATAGAGACAATTTTAAGCAAAAAAGCTCAAACCGGTCATTAAATTTTTGCTCCGACTCTCAATTATATACAAACCAGGGTTCGAAAATGTGCCTTCTTAGATTAGAACATTCAGGGCACAAAAATTTTAGCAGTTATTCGAACGAATTGATCTTTCACTTTGAATTTTTTATTTGAAATATGAGACTTTGTTGGATGTTTATACATTGGTACCGTATTTTCTCTGATAGACCCCGTCTTCTATTTCGCGGAGCCCAAAAAGTCGGATAATAAAAATTTGGAATTCGATCTCAAAATTCGGGTGCTGAACCAAAATCTAATTGTAAAATCTAAATCGTGGGAGTTAAAAAAATCAACCAGAAATTAATCAACCGCTTGATGTGGCGGTTAATAGAAAAAAATCATGATCAACCGGCACGGCGTGTCAAACTGGTCAAAAACACGAATTCCAGTTTTCCTCTCAGGACTAAAAAATTCAAAAATTTTTTCGATCCATTTTTTGCCGATATTTTAGTGCTAGCAGATGAATGCATTGATCGCTGTTTCTTGTGCATCATTTGCGTCAAGTTTGGACTTAAAAGAAAGCGGAAAGCATGCTCTACAAAACTATAGACAACAATTCCAAATAATTAAAAATTTCCATCCATAATTAAGCCGTTTAAAAAATGCGTGAAATTGCTCAAATTTTGGTGTTTTTGTTTTGGCTCTAATTCTGTCCAAAAGTCGAATTTTGGCAAACCATCCGTAATTATTAAAGCTCCGGGTCTCGGCTATCCAATGCACTTTGAATTTTGAAAAAAGTTGAAAACTCGCGATTTCCCAGCGCGCCGAATTTTGGTCGCAATTTTTTCCTCGAAATTTAATGGACTTTTAAAACGTGTGACTAGATCAAATTTTTAAAACATGTTCAGCTCAGTAAATACTCAAACGAAAGCGGAGAGTCTAAGGCTTTTTTTCAATACTTAACATCAACCATATTTGTTAAGAATAATGGGCGCCACACGTTTAAAAGTCCATTAAATTTCGAGGAAAAATTGCGACAAAATTCGGCGCGCTGGGAAATCGCGAGTTTTCAACTTTTTTCAAAAATTCAAAGTGCATGGATAGCCGAGACCCGGAGCTTTAATAATTACGGATGGTTTGCCAAATTCGACTTTTGGACAGAATTAGAGCCTAAACAAAAACACCAAAATTTGAGCAAATTTCACGCATTTTTAAACGGCTTAATTATGGATGGAAATTTTTAATTATTTGGAATTGTTGTCTATAGTTTTGTAGAGCATGCTTTCCGCTTTCTTTTAAGTCCAAACTTGACGCAAAATGATGCACAAGAAACAGCGATCAATGCATTCATCTGCTAGCACTAAAATATCGGCAAAAAATGGATCGAAAAATTTTTTGAATTTTTTAGTCCTGAGAGGAAAACTGGAATTCGTGTTTTTGACCAGTTTGACACGCCGTGATTTTTGAGAATGAGTACGAAGAATAAATTCTTTTACTTGTACTTTAGTTTTAAAAAAACTCAAAAAAAATAGCAAAAAATGCAAGCCAGACAAAAATTTCGAAAATTTTTTTGTCTCGCAACGAAAAGAGGTTAATTCGTGTTTTTGACCAGTTTGACACGCCGTGCCGGTTGATCAACCGGATATCAATCAACCGGTTGATGGTGGATGTGGCGGTTGATAAAATCCAGGCGTGGCCAAGACTGGTCTTAAACAGCTTTCCTAATAATAATATAACCCGTGTTAAAGGGGCATGCCCGTGCGTTAAGGCGCGAACCAGCAGTTTTTTTTCGAATGTTTTCGAATCGTCCCATTTTTCACTCGTTCTGCGTCAAATCTGATATAGATGACCTTATACTGCTTTTAAAAACTAGACAGAAAACTTAAAAAATCTATACGAGAACGAATATAAAAATTATCGAGAAAGAAAAGAACTGCTGGTTCGCGCCTTTTCTCCCCATCGGGCACGATCATGCCCTTTAATATATATAATTTTTTGGTATTTGGATTAAATCTCTACAGTCGAGTCTCGATTTAACGTACCACCAATTTAACGTACCCTTCGATTTAACGTACCCCTAGGGCCGGTCCCTCCAATAATAAACTCCGTCAAATTTACCCCGATATAACGTACCCCTCGATTTAACGTACCCCTAGGGCCGGTCCCCAGGGGGTACGTTAAATCGAGACTCGACTGTATATAGCATTTGGACTATGTCCGTCACATATTCGACTATAAAGTTTGCTCGCAGCATAAGTGGCCTTAGAGTTGAGGTTTTGGTGAAGTGTTATATACCATTCGACGCAGAATCGTCTGGAGAAATGCCCCTCTCGAAAAAGCAACACCGTATGGCCATACCACCGGCTAGCTACGGGCTTTGAAGTGGAAACATATTTGGTAGACAAACTACTCAATTTTCGTAAAATTGAATTTTGAATAAGCGTATTTATTTTTAAGAGCATATAGGTTACTCTAGCCACCTCACACCCCTGTGTACACATGCTTTCCCCGCTACTTTGCTAATTTAAAGTCGGTATATGAATAGTCTTGACCACGCCTCGATTTTATCCACCGCCACATCCACCATCAACCGATTGATTGTTTTCTAATTGATCAACCAATTTATCATGATTTATCGCTTATCAACCGCCACATCAACCATCCACCGGTTGATTGATCTTCGTTTGATCAACCGGTTGAGAAAGGTGATCAACCGGTGGCCCACCGGCGAATAAACCGGTTGATAACGCCGGTTGATTGACCAAGACTGTAGACGAAATGAGGTAGAATACCTAGACTTCTGCAAGTATCAGTAGTGAGTTGGGAAAAATACGCTACGAATGCTATTTTGGCAGAAATTTAAAGAATTGGTAATGCGCACTTTTCATTGCCAAATATTTAATGCTCAAATTAAAACTTAAAAAAAAATTTTAAAACTATATTGGCATTGCGCCTTACTACTAAAAATTTTGTAATTGAATAAATGCAAATTTTGAGCATTAGTTGGAAATGCCCCTATCCTAAATCAAGTTTTTTTAAATGTTCACAAACATCGCATATTAACAAAAAAAGAAAACAGAGCAAAATACATCTCAGGAGCTCAAGCAAAAGAATTAGGGTGTAATCCCTCAACGTAATGGCAAAAGGTTTATTCCCGCTCAGAACCCTCCCTTCGAACTTTTCACTGATCCTATTTTGGCAGTGTAACCTATAAAAGATGTACCCTGGGTTAAACATACATCGTACTCTCGAAATCATTTGTTGTTATGATTATATAGGTCTTTAAACTGGACGTCTCAAAAAGTTTTTTTAAATATAATAAGTCATGAAAGTGTACATGAGACCCTGGCTGGGTTGGATGTCCTAAAAATATGCATCATATGCCGGGCTGGTTGGATGTCCTGAAATCATGCATGAGATCCCGGGCTGGGTTGGATGTCCTGAAATTATGCATGAGGTCCCGGGCTGGGTTGGATGTCCTGAAAATGGGCATGATATCCCGACTGGGTTAGATATACTAAAAATCGGCATGAGATGTTATTACTGATATTCAAAAGGTACAAGACAAATTGTTGAATAAAATGCATATTTTGTGGTAAAATTTTGGCCGCCTTGAGCGGCCATCTAGCACCAGTACGACGCGCGTAGCGCGTTTAAAATACTACGATGTTCTAAAGTGAAAAATAGTAAATATTTTCTTTTTCTGTTTAGATCTTGGCTTCTGGGCTCCCTAGTTGATTTATAGAAAGCAAGATAAGTAGGATGCAGCAGAGATTTATTGAGAACACAAAATAATGATATAAAAGCGGAGCAACATGTAAAGCTCGAAAGTTTCTTTCCTGTATTACTTCAGTCTTGCTCGAATCATTCAATTGTCGAGAATGTGATTTCTATCTCATCATCACTATCATCACTAACTTCACAACTACAGTGTGATCCAGCATGCTCTTGCGATGAATGTCTTAAATCGATGATATCGATGATTTCCTGCTGGATTCCAGCCTTCCTTGGAAGCCCATAGACCTTTATGCCCTGAAAATATAAACGTTGAAAAACACGTATGATAAGCATGAGTATTATGGTACAATTCTGGTATACCCAGCACTCAATTCTGGTATACCCCAGCACTCGATTCTGGTATACCCAACACTTTACCCCACAATTGAAAGCTGAGGATGTTAGCTACACGATGGTGTAAAAATTTCTTGGTTTAGTTCACAAAAATGTATACCTTTAAATTAAAATGAATTGAATCTTTTCGAGTGAAAATTGAACGCTCAAAAATGATTCAATTCTATTTTAATTAAAAGATGTGCATTTTGTGAACTAAACTAAGAAATTGTTACAACATCGTGTAGCTAACATCCTCAGCTTTCAATTGTGAGGTAAAGTGTTAAGATATACCAGAATTTAGTGCTGGGGGTATACCCGAATTGAGTGCTGGGGGTATACCAGAATTAGCGAGTATTATAATTTAACATGACTTTTTCACTAATTTGACTGCTAGTCTAACTGCTAGTCTTCCTATTTGTAACTAAGTTTAGAATGAATACGAGGTGTTATTCTGAACTCAGAAGAAAGTTGCCAAATGAACAAAAAAAGTAAACACATCAATGCTGAGGATCAACAAATTTCACGAAATAATCTAAGTTTACCATATTCATTGATAGTAACAATCAACGACCCTAACCTGCCACATTACACCGTAGCAAGAAGCGGTCTTGAACAACTGGGATATACCGGTCAGTAATTTGGCTGGCTAAATTCTAGTATACACGCTTCACTCAAGTCTGGTATACACCCTTCAGTCAAATTAGCTTGGGGGACCAGGGCAATTTTTTTTTTAAATTTTTAATTTAAAAAAATTGCCCTGGTCCCCAAGCTAATTTGACTGAAGGGTGTATACCAGACTTGAGTGAAGCGTGTATACTAGAACTGCTCCATTTGGCTACCTCTACCACTACAGAAAATGTTATAGTTTAAGTAATGACAGTAATTGTATCCCCCTATCGTCTACCCTTTCACCAGTGGCGACTTTGGTCAATATGACGAAGTACAGGGGGGATATTACCTTCATGAACCCAAATTCATTACGAATAACGACCACTACTACATCGTTTACCGTATTCACTATAACTACAGACCATGGCCTATAATTTTTCAACCCCCAAAAATCGGAATCGAATAATCATGCTCAACCAAAATCTAAAAACGGGATCGGCAGAGCTTGGGGAACTGAGAAAACGCAAAAAGATATTTGCAAGATGTTTACTTAGCGTCGAGATACAGACCTTCAAAGTCGAGGGGGTCTATAATAAGAGACTGGTCTATATTTAGAGAAAATATGGTAGGTATGGTAGGTATGCTCTTACATAAAATACATTTTCGATATTATACTCAGAGCTTCAAATAAGCCTGAGTTTTGTTTCACGGATGCAGTATGGTAAAGATGCTGCGCGATTATAAGCAGCTTGCTATGATAGATTAAATGACTTTTTTGGTCCAAATCGACTTGTTTTTTCGTACTTTGGAAAAAGTTAAGTATGTTTCACAGATTTGCGAAGGTATGACATGAAAGGTAAAACGCAGAGCATATGACGGAGCACAGGGTGGGATATTAGCTTAACAGACCCATAGCCATTACGAATACCGAGAACTACTATATCGTTAAATATGCTCTTACATAAAAGTTTATGGTTTATAATGGGTTTTATTTCTCCGTAGGCTAAAATAGAGAAGAATACATTCATAAAGCTAAAATTCATGAAAGTGAAAAGGGTTTTAAATTGTTAAACGGCGTGTACCTCTCTTATGCAATAACCTTCGAAAGATTTAAATTTTCCGGCTCATAACATAATCAGGTCTTTTATAAGCATAAAACATGAATAAAAGCTAAACTCAACTTACTGCTTTTTTAGGACGAAATTCCTGGCAAAAACGTCCCACCCTTTTATTTGCAGCGGCCATCAAAAGCTAACATCGCATTCGTCATCTGTGTATTCCTCCAAGTCTGAGATTGTTGAATCTTGATCCTTAAAATTAGCCGCAATAAGTGGAAGAAGGTAAAAAAATCAACTGCAAATTTTTACAGCAGTTTGATCCCCTGTTTCCTCAAATAACGAATTCTGTCTTCTTACAGTGACGTGAGTTCCACCTATGGCTATCGTGTCAAACAAGTCTTCCACAATCGATTTATTGGCCTCAGAGGAAGTTTCGTCCACGACTCTGCTTGGCTGAAAAGCTAGTTGGATAAGAGCAAATGCAACTAACAAAAAAGAGAAGATATAAATCTGCATTAAGACAGATAAAACTAGAAGGATAATGTGAAAAAAAATACCTCAACCAGATTACTATCCGCTGATTTCACAGTCGCATTGTGTACTTCAACTAACTTATCACGGTCCACTTCGTCTTCTTCTTCATCATCATCGATTTCCATAAAGCTTACCTCATTTTCCTCATCATCTCCCTCCTCAAAAGAGTCACGTCTTCTGTGTCATTGATGTCTTCCTCAGCCAAATAGGATTGATCTTTAGCAACAATAGTTTGGACAGCCTAAAATAATCACGTTAACAATTAGCCTACAAATTTCCAATAAATTGACTTTTTTGATGGCTTTTACCGAGAGGCTCTCTGACTCATAAACAGGCGGAAGTGTACGTGGCGGTTCAAGAGGCTCTGGATAACACGGACAGTTAATATAATCACAGAAATTGAAAAATGACCATTTGACGTTCCAAATCTCGGTAAATATTATCTGCAACCATTGAAATAGTAAAGTTGTCTTTTTTCAGCTGCATCATCAATTCTACTGTGTTCGAAAAAAACTAGAAATGTATGATGTGAAAACGAATAAAAGTCCTAAAGAGTTTACTTTTTTCTCCTCCTCCGCTCTTTAATACTTCTTCTACGTTTGGATCAGAAGTGTGGCGAAGTTTTGCTATCATGTTGTGCACATCGTCGGGAGAGGGAGCCTAAAAGCAAAAAAATGTTGTATTTTCAGACTTACTCCATAACTCGACTTATATTTTTTAATAATTTGTAATTTTGTCAGAATATACAGGGTGAGTCACAAAAACTGGTGAAAATCGAAAACAATTCAAATCAATTTTTCAAAGCAATTTTTGAAAAACAGTATCTCCTATAATAGCTCCTCACGTGGAGTTATTTATTAAACCTCCAAAATGAGAATATTTTAGATGGATCTCAAGATTCTCGGGATGAAAATTTAAATGTAAAGTTGAATCGGTAAGAGCTCGTGGGAGTTAAGAAAACTGTAAACCATTTCACATTAGTTACTATCAGTGGAAAGCGTACGAACCCGTAGTAGCCGTTAGAAAGACTTCGCATATATTCAGTCAGCATTTGATCGAGAGATGCCAATTCCGTACCTTTGATTACAAGAAGAGGATATGAGAAGAAAGCCCTTGACTCTACTAAATATAAGAAGAGTCATAAGACGAGTCATAATAAATATTTGTTACAAACGCTGTTTCTTGATTAAAAACGCATTCACTGCTCGAATTTCATTGTACATATCAAAAATTTTGTTGCACAAAGCTTCTGCTTCTTCAGCTGTCCGCATTTTGCAACTCTTCATGCTCCGCTCTTTGGCTTTAAGATTAGCTTGAAGTTCCTGAAACAATCATGCATAAAAAAAATAACGTTGTAAATCAAAATGATGATAACGGTCCTACACAAAGTCACAAACTTTTGCTATTTTAAGGAAATACTTACCTTTTTAAACGCTTCCACTCGTTCAACTGTATCCAAAGTCTCCTCGTCATCTACATCTATGCGACACTTGGATGTTGTTTCTGGCTCTGAAGCTTTCGCTGAGAAGGGCTGAAGTTTACCAGTTGAAGGAAGTCATCTTCCACCGAAAGCTGATTGCTACTTATTCCATTCTATTCTAGAAATTATACTGTAAGTAAAAGTACGCAGGGTTTCTCATAATTTAGGGTTTCGGATAATCCTTGCATACTGCGTGCAATAGTTGCAATAAGAGTTGTCGAACGTTCGAAATTTTCGAACGTTCGATTCGACGAATGTTCGAAGTTTTGAAATTTTCGAACAAACGTTCGTTCAAAGTTCGGGTTAGGCGCATACTCCACCGAAACACGTCTACCGAAACAATCGGAAATTGCTTTTTCTTGGAAATATTTCATTTATTTTTCTAAAAGTTTTATACTCAAAATGGTTGTCATGAGTTTGTGCTCATTTCGGTTAGTAAGAACTTTCAGGAAAAAAATATAAAGCTCAAGTCAATAAAAATGGTGTTTCGGTATGTTTTGGTCGTGGTGCGCAAACAGATAAACTTATCTGAACCGATAAATTTATTCTCCACAATAAATTTTATTTGATAGATAAAAAATGGGTTTTCACACTTGCAAATCATATAGAAATTTTCCAGGAATAATAGTAACTAAAATATTCGATGGTTTCGCCAGAAATCCTGACTGAAAAATTTGGAACCCATCAACTATTTTAGTCATTATTATTCTTAAAAATTTTCTATAGATTTTGCACGTGTTGGAACCCATTTTTTTATTTTTTAAATGATTTTCATTAGAAAATCGAATCTTATCTGACCGATAAAATTTTATCTGGAAGATAAATTTTATCAAATTCTTTTGTTTTTGTACCGGATTCACTTTTTTCTGTCACAGATTTGATTTGTCACAGATTCACTTTTTTTGTATCAGTGTATGTTTTCATAATTCACACTAACAGTGCACTGACATGTCAGTTAGCAAACTGACATTTTTTAACAGTGGTCGTAGAAATGAAAAAAACTTGTCTTTTCGAAATTCTGTCAAGTGCGTTAGAAAGCTGACAAAATTCTGATTGAGAAAGGTGTTATCACATTTTCGACCCGCCTATGAAAAAGCCGGAAAAAATAAGTGTCAGTTTTCATTTTTAATGTCAGTTTAGCGCAAAAAGTCTAAACTGACATTTTTTTGCTAAACTGACATTAAAAATGAAACTGAAACTGTTTCATTTTTAATGTCAGTTTAGCGCAAAAAGTCTAAACTGACAATGACATTTTTTTGCTAAACTGACATTAAAATGAAACTGACACTTATTTTTTCCGGCTTTTTTTCATAGGCGGGTCAAAAATGTGATAACACCTTTCTCAATCAGAATTTTGTCAGCTTTCTAACGCACTTTACAGAATTTCGAAGACAATTTTTTCATGTCTACGACCACTGTTAAAAATGTTCAGTTTGCTAAACTGACATGTAAGTATCAATGTCAGTGTCACTGTGTCACCGCTGAGAATCGTCACCACCACCATTCACGATATTGCTGAAAAGAGCCATCATTTAAGCCAGTGTAGCAGCTGATGAGCTTCTCATATTTGTTTTAGCTGACCATATCCATAGCGACTGCGCTAATGTTGTATCCCCAAAAGGGCATGTTCACGTGTTTTTAAATTTGTCTGTGCCAGTTCAAATTTTTTTTCCGCTTTTTTCAGCCCGATTCGGACGCTCCTTCCATCTCAACGTTGCCTCAATTGCCCGACATGAAGTCTTTACAGCTGATGACAGTGATGCAAGTTCAGCAGTTAGATGCAGCGCTTCAACTTCTCGCTAGATTGCACTGCTCTGAAGCTACCAGGGTAACACTACGTGTCCAATGACGCGGCAAAAGTCGCAGTCACAGTCGCAGTCACAGTCACACTCACAGTGTGTGTCCAATGACGCGGCAAAAAAGTCGCAGTCACAGTCGCAGTCACAGTCGCAGTCACAGTGTGTGTCCAATGACGCGGAAGGTGTTTTTGTCACACATTCACTTTTTTGTCACAGATTTTACTCATTTCTGTCACAGATTGGTTCTCGACATGAAATCCACAATTTTTTAATTTTTTGTGTGAAATTCAGGGGTGGGCAAAGACCAAATGGCTAGGGGATATTTGCCAAAAACGAAATTTGCCAAATGTACGTTTTGCCAAACGAAATTTGCCAAAAACGATATTTCCCAAAACGAAATTTGCCAAAACGAAATTTGCAAAACGAAATTTGCCAAAACGAGATTTTGCCAAACGAAATTTGCCAAAACGAAAATTGCCAAAACGAAATTTGCCAAACGAGATTTGCCAAAACGAAATTTGCCAAAACGAATTTGCCAAAAGACGAACAGGGGGACCAAGGCAGTTTTTTACGTTTAAGTTGGTCATCTGAAAAATGACTAGCTGCTTGCACGGTTAATTTAATTTTCCAACTTCAGTTAAGATTCAGTTAAGTGGACAACAAAACTTTATTTTACCACTGAAACCATCTTCAGCTTGTCCGAATTGTCCAGAAAACAAGTTTTGGAACATGAAAAACGTAAAAATTTTTTTGGTCTAATATGCACTCGGGGTACTGCCAACTGAGTACTACAATCAAGATACCACTACCCAGAAACGCATTCTACCAGCACCCAAGTACCATTCCCTAAGCACTTCCACCTGAGTACAGATACCCCTCACTGCCTTGGTATAACCACCTGGATACCAATTTCTTGGTACTACCACCTCCATACACCTGGAGACCTTACTAGATACGAAACTACTCCAAACTGGGGTTCCTGTAAGTTCATATCATTTTTAATCTTTTCTATAACACAACCTGAGGTTTACTGGGTAATTCACGTATTAAGTTAAACCAAGTGATCGTCCACTGGGTCAAAATCAACTCTCAGCCAGTTGAACGGATTCAATGGATAGATTGCCAATAAAGCCAGTTGAATCGATTCAAATGGGTAGATTGACCAATCCAGCCAAACTCGAAATAGTTTTGCAACATTGGAAGAATGTAATTCTGAGGGCATATTTGTGCTCAGCGACGTCGATTTACTATAGT
>SADC01000486.1:0-53583 GCA_004194705.1 Ditylenchus dipsaci
ATGCACCGGACGAATCCTCGAAATGTGGCGCGTCGAATAAGGTATTGTTTTCCTTCTAGTTCAATTAAACTTTGAATCACTAGACCCAGGAAATGTTAAGTGGACTAATTGGGTTAAGTGTTCAGAAATTCATGCATACCATTATAATCATTTGAAAATAATTTCATAAGAAAGCATAGATTACATCAGAACACAAAACCTTAGAACCAGTTTCTCATGTAGAATCTGAATCCATAATCTGATCTTTGAAAAAATCACAGAAAAACAGATAATTAAGAAGTTTATCCCAAAAAAGTGTAATATTTCAAAAACTGTAAAAGTAGTTTTGAAATGCTTTTTTGGTCTCGAAATTAGAAGTGTATGAGAAATGAAACTGATATTCAAAAAAAGATTGTTCGCTCAGCTACAAAAATAAACTATAGAATATGATTTCGTCATGACCAACTCGAAGATATGAACAAAATACAAATATCCACTAAAATTTTTGAGCCAAAAATTATATGCGCGCCTTTGAAATTTTTTTTCGCACAAAGGACAGAAAATAGTGCAAAACTATTCTTAATATTTAAAAACACGGAATGTTTTATTGTCTTTACAGGGTATGCAGTGCTTACGAATATGCTATTAAAACATAATCATTAAAATCCTTTATTCCTCAGACGGATTTATAACACTGTATTGGAGTCGGGCTGGGAGGCACGTATAATAACGTAACACGTCATTTTTGTAGTGCAGTATGTCTTTTTTCAGATGCCGTTAAAGTTGCTTCAAAAATTGATAGAGTGAAAGTTATACAGCATTTGTGAAATAACTGCGATTTTCAAAACTCACATTTTAGGGATCTTGATTAATTTAATTTTTTTTTTGGTCTCAGTGATAATATTAATCTACAGAAGATAGAAGAGCTAATGAGAAGCATTTATAGTTTTGAAACACATTAAAAATCATATCTGTAAAAAAAGTTATAGCCTGATCTAAGTTTGTAGAGCCCGGCATATGGGTCACATGTTTAAAGGTCGATTTGAACCACTTTTTAGATTTGAAAAGAAAATCTGAAAAAAGCCATCGTGTTCTCCATAAAATCTGCTTCAGAAATGGCAAAAGTCACGCATGAGGCTCGGAGTGTTAACCTCCGACCAATCTATTAAATTATTTTTCATCTGCTGTAGTTGTCACTAATATCGGCATTTATCCAACCAAATGTCTCATCCGGCATCCTGAAGTACAATCAAATAATCAAAATAAGAAATATATTTAATCACATAAAACATACTCTTAGTTCACTCCTCGGCACTAACATTATGATATTTTCGTTCATAGTATCCAACATGTGTTTCGGAAGTCTTTTCCCCTTGTCTTAACACAATGTAACAATATGGACAGTTTCACAGCAACAAAGGCGAAAAATAGTGATAAAAGCTGTTTAAATTGGCGTTTGAGCTTGGCGTAGTAAAAAAGTGCTTTTACAAATAAATTCAAATTGGCGCGTTATAACTTGGCGTGTTACGTTATATACTTTTTCCAGAATTGGACAAAAAGTACATAACGTCTATACCCCAAAAGACCTTCCAACAAAATACTAACTTTTTTATGATCGGTGGCAGGACACATTGCATCTCTAGCTTTTATAAGAGTGTCCACAGACTTGAAACAAAGAGTTGCTAGATGTTGGGAGAATTTTTCTCGTAGAGCTCTTATGTCTACCTGGAAAACAGAATGAAATTAATACAGGTTCGGTGCTCCGCTCCGCCACTCTGAGGTGCGAAGAACGAAAATTCATATAATAGTTCACAAAAAAACAGATGGTTTACAAAAAGAGCATCAGGAGATTTCAAAACATAAGTAGGTATTATTATAGAACACTATAGACTTCGCAATCAGATGTTGACTGTGAATGGCTTATTTTGAGGCTTTGGATCTTAGCTACAAAACGGTAAAGCCCTCCCAGACTCCCGCGAGACACGAGACACTTCTAGCGAGACAAAAAATGTGTCTCGCGAGACTAAGTCACGTAATATGTCTCGCGTAACACGGTGTTTTTGTCTCGCGAGACAGTCTCGCAAGACACTTGGTTTGGTCACTCCGGATGGAATTCTGAGCGATTCTAAGAGGTGATTTAGAGGTTGCTGGTTCGAATCCACCTGGAAGGATACTATATTTTTATTATAATTTTGAGTGTTCGAATGGTTTAGAGGTCCACATACTCATCACCAAGGTTGCTAGTTCGAACCCCAAGACATTATGTTATGTGACACTTTCTCGCGAGACAAAAAAAGTGTCTCGTGAGACTCTCGAGTAATTTTGTCTCGAGTCTCGTGTCTCGCGTGAGTCTGGGGAGGGCTTTATAAAAAAAAATAAAAAAAAGTTACAGCCAAAAGTAAGCTAAGCTGTGCAATAAGTCTCACACTCGTTGTGAAAGTAGCTTAACAGGAGATAGACGGAATAGATGCATCGTCCTTATTTTCTGTCGGAAGAGCAGTCAAGAAATAGCTATGTTTCAGATTTTAATTTTTTTGGTCCTTGGTCAGTTGTCTTTAGTCGATTTAGCCAAAATATAGTCATTTTCGAATTTTTGTGTCGAGATGAAATTGTCGGTTTTGCCAACCCGTGCACAAGAATGAACTCTATATTCATTTCTACTGTTGAATCTGCCATTTTGACACCCTTTACTGTAGAGTATATATCTATAAACATCCTTTCATAACTCAATAACTCAATAACTTGAGTTTTCATAACTCAAAACGTGATAACGCAAGTTCCTTGCGAAATTATTCGACCGAAAAATATTTTATAAAGTTTTTAAACTCTTCTAAAAGGCTTAGGCAAAATGGAAAATATTTTCAAAATTTTTGACTGATAATTATAGTAATCTTAAGCCCGTCTACATTTAAAAAGCATACTCCGCTAATAAGAGGTGGTGCCTGGAAATTTTATTTTTTTCTGAATCATTGAACTTCTGTACGGACTTTTAAACTCGGTTTCGAACAAAACGAACAAAACAAATTTAACAAAAGTAAGTAAAATTAAATTTTTGGAAGTTCAATGATAGAAGAAGGTCAACCGTTGAGAAGTTCAATGATTAGCAAAAAATTTTGAATTCCCGGGCACCACGTTTTAATAGCGTGGACTGGTCTCTCTAAATAGCTGCGCAGATAAAATTAATTAAAAAAATTAATGTGTCTTCTGGAGCCTTCGGTTTCGAAATTCTGGCTATCTTCGTTGCTGATGCTGTCATCCTTCAACCTTTTTTGTCCCTTTTTTCAGCCTTCATTTCAAATTACACAACAGTTAGTAACCCGGAACGACACTGGATATGAGCGAAAGTATGCAACACGAGAGCAACTATTGAATTTCAATTCTAAGAAGTATGATCGCGGTCATCAAATCTTGCAGGAGAGGACTTCGACTGTGACCTAGATATATTTCCAAGGTTTTTATTGGCATTTTTTCTAGAGCTTCCTCAAATACATCATAATGTCTCTTAAAGCCAACAAAATAAAAAAGAAATTACTCATACGTCAGTTATTATTTGGTTAAGTTTTTACCAATTAAAACTTATTTAGGAGTTTTTCAGGTTTCAACTCACTATTTCACCTTTTTTTAGTTTTCAGAGCTAGGGAGCCAGATGTGATGAAAACTTGGGCAACGCTCATCAAGAGTTGTAATAAAAATATGACATCAAAGTTCCTCCATGTTACAGTCAGGGTCTCTTCCTTTTTAAAACATTTTTTGCCTATGATGTCGCATATATTCATAAATTAATAATTAACACGAGAGAATCTCGAACTTTGAGACCGCGAGGTTCTGGCGCAGGATTCAATAGTGAATTTTATGTCGCAATGAGTTTTTTCGGAACATTTATTTCGGCGTTTACGTCATTTTTTCAAATGATTTCAAAGACTAAACTTATTATATCAGAAAGTTGGTAACTTTCTTGTTACATCATCACTCAGCTAAATTTGATGCTTCATATCGTAGCTGACAAAATGGGCTCTCTAACAAATATTCGATTTTTATTTTTTGTTAATTGGAATACATGAATTTCGAAAATAGGCATTTTTTCACTATTGTGTGCAGCGTGAAATTCTGCATCAGGATGTGCTTTAAAGGGGGGGGGGTGACAATTGGGGGGTTGTGACACTTGGGGGGGGGGGGGGCGTGACACTTAGGGGGTTGAGAAATGGGTTTGTCAACCTTATGTAATACCCATTGACGGGTTGCAAAAAGATTTTGCATATAAAATATTTATGTGATTTCATGATGGGTTCACTACGATATTTGAGATATTTTAATGAAACCCATCATAAAATCACATGAATAATTTTATATATAAAACTTTTTGCAAACCGTCAATGGGTTGTTCATTAGGTAGACGAGTCCATTTCTCAACCCCCCCCCCCCCCCCCCCAGTGTCACCCCCCCCCCCCTTTAAGAACAATCAGGCATTACAGTGTTTAGGAATTTAATTATGATTCTTAAAGGGGGGGGACACTTGGGGGGTTGAGAAATGGGTTTGTACACCTTATGAAAAACCATTGATGAGTTGCAAAAATTTTATATATAAATTATTTACGTGATTTTATGATGGTTCACTACATTATTAGACAATATTTAGTGAACCCATTATAAAATCACATAAATTATTTTATATTAAAAATTTTTGCAACCCGTCAAGAGTTTTTCTTTAGGCTGACAAAGCCATATCTCAACCCCCCAAGTGTCACCCCCCTTTAAGCAGAAAATTCTAATAAATAAGTTAGCAGACTTTCCCTATCAAAAAGAATTTACAAAACTTGGACTCCACTTAGCGGTCGATACGACTAGTTACAATTAGTGAACAGTATTCAGCAAATTATGTGATGGCTTGCATTTAATTACAATATCTTTTAAATATGTAGTCTGGTTTCAATGGCTGCATGATATGATTTTGGCGAAGCTCTTTGCATCTTTTTCTATTCAAGTTATACGCGTTGTATTTCGAACAAATTTACTTCGGTGTCATACCTAAATAAATGTCATTTCAAATTTATTGAAATTATGGTATCCTTGAAAAACATACCAAATCGGAGGGTCTGTATTTCTAAAATTAAGGGAAATTATATTGTAAGTTTATTTGAAAGTGTCTTACCTAATATAAATAATGCCCCACATGTATGTTCTGAACCAATGGTTAGTAGCTGCATTAGCAATGTATTTGCGAATAAGTATAGGATGAGGGACAGGCAAGAGACCAACCTAAACGGACACGATAAAAACATATACATGAATAAATTTGGTCAGCAGGCAGGAAAAATTAAATATAAGAATTCGAAAAAAATATCTCAACCCTAAATATCCTGATCCCTCCAAAATATACCATTCACCCTACATTTTGGCAATTTAGATGGTAATAAAGTGGGATTGGCCTCACTCGCTCCATCCCCGCTCTCGGACCGATTTTTTTATATCTGATAGGCTCCCTGAATATTGCAGAAAGTTTTTTTTGAAAAAAATTTTGGCTTTTTCACGTCGATGGAGTTAGAGTTCGGGCTTTTTTTTTACGTGAACACCTCTGATCCGAACTTCAACGTTCATGCATATTACTCGGGTTTCCTTGTGCTAAACCCCTAAAAACTCACCTTTATTGTCATTAGACGGCTGTGTGTGAGATTCTGAGCAATCTAAGCTATATGCATAAGCAATTTCAAGCCCGACCTCGAACTCTAGCTGGAATTTTGTGAGCAACTCCGAGCTAGAAATCGCGTTTTTGACTACATGAACACCTCTTAACCGAACTCTAACTCACAGCGTGTCAAATCGGTAAAAATCGCGAATAGGAAGTTTCTGCGCCAATAATAATTTCAAAATTTTTTCTAATTATGAAAATTTTCCTATTTCTGCTTCTAGTTGATTATCGCGACCATTGAATAGTTTTTTGTGTTGTAGCGGAGTGCTTATGCTTGAAAGATGCCCCATACCCGATTGCGTAGAGTTGTAAAAAACTTTTCTTACATGATGCCCGTAATTCCGATTATAACTTTTTTATTGTGAGCTTATAATTCTGAGTTTTTTCAAAGTGATGTTGCAAAAAACACTTTAATCATTGCAGGCCATTAGCTGGGCTATACAAAAGTATGTTTATCTCCTCCACATGACTAAAAATTTTTAATTCCCTGCGCGGCGAAGTTTAGCATATATTTCATCACCCAAAATCTGTTATGTCCGACGTTTGGCATTGGTACTTACCGATATTTCAATCCTCATCAAGGAAATTTAGGCTTGAATGGAAGCCCGTAGCAGGCTCTACTAGATAAATGTTCATAAGGCTCAGTGTGATTTAAAATTCGCGTTTTCGAGTTAATGAAGTTTAGACAAAAAACTTGGAGGTAGTAAATATATGCTAAACGTTTTAATGTTTTTAATCATGTGAAGGAGATAAACATACTGGCAGATAGCCCAACAAACAGGCTGCCATAGTTGAAGTGTTTTTTCTAAGAAAAATGTCGTAGAAAATAAATTCGGCTCTCAATATCACAAATTCAAAGCTGCATACAGTCAACTCCCTTCATAGTGTACACCCCGCCATAGTGCACACCTGGCGCCGGTTTATTGGGTCTGCACTATGGAGGGAGTTGACTGTATACATTAGACAAAAAAGACCTACCAGCGTGCCGTGTTGCAAAAATTTAAGTATTTCACTTTCATCTGTTAGCCCTCTAAACAAAAGTTTTGCACTTTCGCTCATAATTCTATACAATTACTTGTCAATGCAGATTTTCTCCACCTGCGGCACTAGAATCTGCAGCACTCTCATGATGGTCTGCAATGGCAATTTCTTCTTCCATGACTCAACCCACTCAGGACTGAAATAATGAAACAATTTTTAAGGTTTTGATAACCAAAGTTATGCCTACCTAGCAACCCAACTTGCTTCCTCAATCTTTTCTGGCCCTTCTACAGCTGGTTTCGAGTCCTGTGACCAGTCGGCGCTTTTGTCTATCATAGCATTTAATTGTGGAGTGTCGGCCAAACTAGACTTCAAACCAGCAGATACTTTGTTTTCTAAAATTACTGAGCTAAGGTTGATGTGAAGCTGTTCAGTAGCAAACACTGATAAAATTTTAAAATTAAAAAAAAACGTCTCGACGTTTTTGCAATAAAATTATAATATAAAAATTTGAAGGATATTTCTCAGAACGGGAGCATTGCTTCATTGCTTCAAATTGTGATATATAGATAGTTTTGTTTTGTCCTCGATATCGAGTTATGGACTCAAAAACTTAATACTCTATAGAGTCAATACTTAATTAACAAATGGATTTCGAACCTTCTTTCAGATATCTAAAAGTCGGGACAGGCACCGGTACCAGCACCGGAAACAGCGGTTGGCACCGCACAGGCAGCGATGTTGAAATCGGCAGCGGAAACACGCAAAACGATTTTTCACACCCAAAGTTTATTTTCAACATAAATTCGTCTTAGATTATATTACAATTTGCATTTTATTGAAATTGAGAAGCACTGTTTTCTTAAAAGATTAGGTCCTGTTTCACACTTGTGTCGAATTTTAATCAATGGGACAAGCGAAAAAATTTGGTCTCCGCGTACTCTACGTTTACGCCGACGCAAAATACTCGCAAACGCCATAAACGCAAAAACTCGCCAACGGCAAAACTCGCCAACAAAAAACTAGCCAACGGCCTAACTAGCTATCGGAAAACTGGCCAACTAGAAACTCGCCAACGAAAATTTTGATTCAACGGACCCCTCTTGGGCTGTTAACTTCAATTCTTTATTAGCGAGTTCTTTATTAGCGAGTTTTACCGCTAGCGAGTTTTTTGCGTTAGCGAGATTCGAGGTCGGCAAGATTTGACGTTGGCGAGTCTTATGCGTTGGCGAGTTATTCACTAGCTCACTTTACTCGGAAATATTTCGCCGTGCACAGACTTCAGCATAAATATTGTAGCTTTGTAGAAGATTACCTTGAATAGCTGTTTGTACCAGTGGTTCTCTGGAATCTTTGACCAGCAGATAGTTGTAGGGAAGACCATAACCAACAGGATCGTTGAGGTGAAAGGGGGAGAACATGTCGGTTTTCAGCTACTCGAAATTGGCTAGACAATACGTTTTCTTTGCGATGGATGGTTCGTGGATCACCAACTGCTCCTGCTCCATTCGCGTAGCCTGCTTATTCGCCCGACCTGACTCCGTGCGACTTTTTTCTCTGGGGATGGGTCAAAAGCATTGTTTACATAACCCCTTTTGCGAATAAGGCTGAACTTCGTCGTAATTGAACGCGCTTTCTAACAGATGCCGTGGAGATGATCAACAGAGCAATATATGACTACAGAAGCCGACTTAAGCGATGCTTTGCAGTGAATGGAAGAAGCGTTGAGCAGCAATATGATGATGAATACTGAATAATTTGTTAAAATATTTATTGTGTCTTCTTTTGTTAACTTCTGGTGTCATAAATAAAGTGTTATTAGCAAGTTCAATATCATTAGCTTTTCTAACGTCTCATCTTTCGAATAAAAATAAATCTCGACAAAATACCACGAATTTGAAAAGTTACGGCCAAAAACAACTTGGGAGACAAAATTGCTCGTTGCTCGACACTGCCAGATCGGACGACTAGCGCCTGCGCCATAACTAAAACTTACTTGTTAAAAACTTACTCATAGGGAAAATTCAAATTTCAGTGCACACAAAACACAAAACATTATGGACAAAATTAGGGTGCTCCCGCGCGAATTCGAATTCCTTTGAACTCCATTGGAGTTGGCTCGGAATCTATATTTGGACTGTAGCCGGAATTCGAGTTTTGTAAGAATCGAAACCGGAATCGGAACCGGAATTTAACTTTTACCGAAACCAAAATCGGAGTCGAAATAACGAAGTTTTTTTTGGTTAAAACAGAATTTTGCAGCTAATTCTCGTAATTTTGCAGCAAATTTATGTTTTTCTTTTTTTCTATCAAAATTTTCAACTTTTTTTAAAGGTAATAACACCATCATGTAGCCCTACTTTTCTAGTTTTTAGTGACGTGTCATTTTTTGCACTATCTTTACAAAAAGTAGAGCAAAAAAGTAAAAGTATGGAGCAAATGAAAAATATTTTGGTTCATACTTTCATTTTTTTGCTCTACTTTTTTCAGAGATGGTGCAATAAATGACACGTCACTAGAAACTAGAATCGTAGGGCTACATGATGGCGTTATTACCGTTGAAAAAATTTAAGAAATTTTAAGAAAAAAAATTAAAACAAAAATTAGCTGCAAAATTACGAGAATTAGCTGCAAAATTGCGTTTTACCCGTTTTTTTTTGAAAAAATCGCCGCCGCTTTACATGATTTTTTGTTTATTTTGATATTCAACCCAAAATATTCGAAAATTGAAAATACGCATTAAAAACAACCGAGCAAACGCAAAATTAGGATGGAGCTGTGCTTGAAATTGATGTCAGGGACCGGAACTGGAATTTTAGTTTCATCAAAACCAGAACCGGAATTACTGTTTTTTTCGCGACCGGAACCGCATTCAGAAACAAAGACCGGAATTATGCAAAAAGGAACCGGAAACAGAATTCTAGGCTGACCGTATTCCTAATACTTTTTGTTTCTAAGAGTCACTACTGAGTCACTACTTAATTAGCACATGGGTTTCGAAATTAAAATTGAATCAGGAGAATGCAACATACTCTAATTATTTTATAAGTTTCAAACTTCGAATTTCGCCTTTCAAATTCTTATTTGCAATTCACCGAAATATTTTTAATCTACAGGTTGTATCAAAAAATCTTAGCCATCCTGACTGAACTTCACTTTCTGTAAAAAGTGATCTTGGAAATTTTGTTTTTGTTTATCGATTTTTCTCGCCGTTAGTTTTTTGTTTGGGATAAAATGTGAAAAACTCAATCTTTGCTTCCCCCCCCCCCTCCCCTGCGGTTTTGGTCCTGGTCTACGAATGTCTTCAGGATAGGCAAGCCACGATAGCTCACTTGAGCTCTTTTAAATCGCTAAAAATAGCTAATTTACCTTCTACTGTTGTTTGTGGAGCAGAGGAACTCGCCGCAGTCGAACCACTTTCAGCCTGAGCTACCCAAGGAGAGGGTGTTGGCAAGCACTTCTCGGTTGAATCTCCTGGTCCTCCATTCTTGCTTTTACTTTTCTTCAAACTTTGGGCAATAGACACTGCATCAGAACTGAGATTACTGAGCTGATAGAACACCTGTCTCTTTCTTATGATCGTATAGATGAGATTTGAGTTTCCTGAAGTTAAAAATTAATAAAAATGCCGCTTAGTAAATATTAGCTTAATTACCATCAAACTGGTACTGAATAATGTTGTTAAACATTTCCAGCAAGAAGAAAACCAGGTGGTGGTTAGTTGGTGATGAGAACAAAAACCAGGGAGTGCTGAATTTTCAGAATTAATATACTTAATATACTGTATGGGTTGTTTGATTCCACTGTAAATTATCCTTTAATAAATTTGCACTACAGTATTTTTAAAGTGACCTCTTACAGTAGTGCCCACCCTCTCCATCGTGGTTTTTCGACCTGGTCCCAAGTTGATAATCGAAAGTCAAAGCGACACCATCGCTGCCGACATTTTTCGTAGGAATAAAGTTATCAGTCGCCGATATGAACTTGGCAGCCCGTATGCTGACAATACTTCAGTAAATTTTCTTATGAATTTTAATCTTCGTGGGTTTTAAAAAAATTAGCTAACGCAAATTAGGGCAGAAATTAGGGCAACAAATCTGTCGGTCTTGTTAAACTGGAACCTCTGTTAATTTTGTGGTTGTTTGAGGTTTGAAAATTTTTTCGAGCCTTGATTTCTTGAAAATTTACTAGTCCTGATTTGTCAAACCCCCGTAGTCACACTCCTTGGTTTTGGTCGATGTGGAAGTCGTCTTTTTTGATTTTCTTTTGTGGCCATAGATGATTTTTTCAGTAACATTTTTCATACCAAACAATAGCTATCGATCTAAGCTTTTCGTGTATCCAAAATATTTCGAAAAAATGTAGCCAAAATGTGTATGATGGTTCAAAACTTGTAGATGAGTCGATGTCACGGTCGAGGTTCACCGACCTCGACATCGACCTATCTACAACTTTTGTATTACACGCACTTTTGTCATATAAATAAAAAAATTTTAATGTACAAGAAACCTTAGATCCTGAGCTTTTCTTTAATATAAAAACATGAAAATCATACTTGAAAAAATCATCTCTGGCCACAAAAGAAGTTCAAAAAAGTCGACATCGACCAAGACCAAGGAGTGTGACCATAGCCACAAAAAGTTTTCATGTTTTTTTTCGAATCAAGATGCTAAAATATTCACATTGATCCTTGCTTCTTATTTTTAGATCGTATTTTCTATGCAACTTTCAAAAATGATACCTGAACGCTTCTACGAGATGTACTAGTTTATTAGCTGTCACCATTGACAGGGACTTTAAGTAAGGTGACACTAAAACACTTATATTGTGAGAATCAAACAATTTTTTTGCAAAAATATACCATTCACAATGATAGTCAGCAAGCAGTCAAACAGTGATTGAAGTCTGTGGTTGCCGGTGGTAATTAGTTGTGAAAAACCTAATAATCAAAGATAACTATTTCAGTTCATCAAGAATTAAAACTAAAATTAGCAAAATGTCCAGCCATATGGCGCCAATGTTAGAAAACCAAAATTGAAAAATCTGCCATTGCTGTTCATATGGCCATGACTCAGAAACAATTAAAACATACAATGATCAGTAAATCAGCGTGAGTTCCTAAAAACAATTTATCGATTTAAACAAGCTATATAAAAAGCAGTATTTTTTGTGCCTTCAAAGTACTTTTTTGAACATACATTTCATGTTTTAAACAAAATAACTTATGCACAGAATAAGCGTCAATTTTCGAAATTTGATTTTAATTTTAAAACCAACAAAAAGTCTGTGATAGTGTTTATCAATATGTAGGAACCCAAAAGTAAATTATACTATCACATACAGACGAAAATCAAAGTTGTCTATTTTGAGAGCCGAAAACACTGGGAAATGAATCAAGCAACAATTTTAAAAATCGGAAGCAAAAAAAGATGACACAACGTAACAACGGAGAAAAAAAAATTTGTAATCAAGTTTCATCACGCTCACTGCCAATTTAGACGATTTTCAGAGTTTTCAACCGCAAAACAGCGTAGGTAAAATGACTTAGGGGCTCTATTATTTGAAAGAGGTCTATAATTTTTCAGCCCCCCTCGAGAGGTGTCTGTAATTAGAGAGGGTCTTTTTTACAGAGAATACGGTAAACAGTCACTATTCCATTAAAACCGACCCCCACCCCACTCCCCAAACAAATCTTATTCTAGCGAACCCACCCCCCCCCTTTGAAAATCTCGACCTATTCCATTGCAAGTCCCCCTCCAATCCCTAAAAAAATAGCAATTTATTTATCCCGGTCTTTTGGGGCGACGTTGATATGATAGACTATTAGGACCAGGATTTTCAACACATCGTGGTTTTATGAATTTTCATATATGAACCCATTCAAAAACAGTTGTCTGACCCCATGATTCATCTAATACCTATCTGGTCGCAAGGGAAAGAAAATGAAACGTGGCGCCCAGCTGTCAAGCAGATGAAAAAAGGTAGGTGCATGTTTTTATATCCGAGCATGACATGAGCTTGCTTAACACCCGATTTTCAAGATTAGTTGTATACTATCATATATCCCAAAACTAGAATCACAAAAATAATAAGGCAAAATTTTGATAGGACAAAATTTTGATATTGACTTGGATACAGTGCCCAACGATATCATATCAAGTTAAAACTTCTTAAAGTTCATTTAAAACATACCAGTGAACGCTTGCACATCAATGATTCCTCGAGAACTGAATGGTTTGTTCAGTCGCACACCAAAGTTTCTAGAACAAAATCTCTTTTTGTTCTTAAAAGCAAACGTTATTTAAAAAGTAACCTTTCTCCACTTAACAAGAGAATCAAGAAAACTCCCATGTGGATAAGTCCAACTCGAGCTAAAACTCTATTGATAAAATTGTGGAAATATTTATATGAATAGATTGTATGCTCACCCGGATCTCCTCGGGCGTCGTTGATATGATAGAGGATCGAACAAGGATTTCTAACACATCACTGGTTTTTAGCACATAGTACATGAATTTCTGAAATATTAAAGTCTTTTAAAAGCTGAAACTAGCTCAACATATATATGCATAACAAGTTCAGTTTCTATCGTGCTTAATTTTTATGAAACAAAAAACAATTTCATCGCATAAGAAAGAATTACTGCACTAGCAAATTCCTTGTAACAACGGGTTTCGAATAATTTGATCTCGTACTATTTAGTCTAAGACTCTTTGATGAGTTCCAATAATACCCTTTTAAGGAAAATACAATATTTGGCGAAAAAACGCAGCAACTTTAAAGGGGGGGAGACACTTGGGGGGCTGAGAATGGTTTGCCAACCTGGTGAAAAACCCATAAATGGTTGCAAAAAGATTTTATATATAAAAATTTTATGTGATTTTATAATGGGTTTCACTAAATATTGTCGAATAATGTAGTGAAACCCATCATAAAATCATATAAATAACTTTATATTTAAAATGCTTTTGCAACCCAATAATGGGTTTTTCATCAGGTTGACAAGCCTATTTCTCAACCCCCCCCCCCCCCCCCCCCCAAGTGTCCCCCCCCTTTAAAAATATTTTTTCGGAGCTCCCGCACACCATCTGAAGTAAGGATTTTTCGGTGTAATCGAGGATGTTGAAATAACAGTTGTGAAACCGGTACCGTATCCTCACATTCCACAGTAGGTCTAGCTCTTTCAACATGACATTAACGTCGCTTACTGCAGAGGGCTGCTTCCCATATGCGTGTGCTCGCACCTAAGCTGACCTTATGACCTAGGGCTATAACTGTTAATTCTTGTTACACCAAATTCAAAATAAAAGTTGCTCGCTGGCTATGGAAGTTGGAGGCACAGAAATATACCGACGAGCAGCCTTGGATAGAATTGTAAAGCACACCATATTCTTCTGCCAATAGACAAGCAGATTTGAAGAAATCTCCAGAGTCTTCTCCGCGTTGTACCCGCTCCGCTCTGCTTATCCGCCCCCATTTCCTTTACACTCAAATAATTTCACAAAAAGCAACAATTAGCGGATACTCACAAACAAAAGTTTTTTCATCCAGCTGTGACGATCCTTGGCCAAATTAGAAGACATGAAGTGACCCACAATTCTTCGGCGTTTACTGAGCATTTCTTCAATAATCGAACGAGTGGAGGAGATAGTTGTTCTTACGCAAAGTTCGACTTGTGTGCCCCACAATCGGTGTGCTCGAATTTTCCTAAAAGTGAAGTTTTAGCCGATCCGGGGTAAAGTAAGAACGAACCTTCAAAGACTTTGAATTTCGCAGATTGCTTTATTTTGCCGACAGCTTCAAAGAGATTGATTTTCCAGATGTTATGGACCATTTTGCTTGAAACAAAAATCGGATAGAAAGAGATAAGAAAATTCGGCGCTACCGGAGTATACCCCCCCCCCAAATGGAATTTTTTTTAAAGTGTTTCCAAACACCCTATATCGACTCAAAATCGCCTCAGAAGCTCGAAAAAGGCATTATTTTGTGTTCTAGTCAATAAAAAATTGAGTTTTGGGACCACCCAAATATACCTATTTTGACCATTTTTGAAGGGTTTTAGGTCTGTATTTGGGTGAGGATGGACCAAAAGGGGCCAATTTAGTGTGAAAAGGAAGATGTTGAACATAGTTTTGTTGACTGGGCCTACCGCATAAATAAACTCTGGTATGCATACATTTTTTATGCATCCAGAGTCCCTTTCGAGTGATTTGCGTCTAAGGTAT
Organism: Ditylenchus dipsaci; assembly: GCA_004194705.1. Taxonomy (NCBI): domain Eukaryota; kingdom Metazoa; phylum Nematoda; class Chromadorea; order Rhabditida; family Anguinidae; genus Ditylenchus; species Ditylenchus dipsaci. The sequence goes on from SADC01000486.1 coordinate 14,872, forward strand.
GTGGGTGTGCGCATCTCAACCCCAAGCAACCAAGCCCCCTGCGCCCCGAAGGGGGCGCAGGGGGCTTGCGCGCACGCACTTACCTTAATTCCACATAATTCCGAGAAGACTCTTGAACAAAAATGCATTTAGAGACTATTTTTGCCCAGCTCCAGTGACCAAAACATGCCAAAACAGGCAAATGGTCAAAATTTCAAAATGTCCAAAACTCAATTTTTTATTAACCAGAACTCAAAAATGATGTCTTTTTTGAACTCCCGAGGCAATTTTGGGTCGATATAGGGTGTTTTAAAACACTTTAAAAAAAAATTCATTGGGGGGGGAGGGGGTTATACTCCGGTAGGGTCGAAAATTCCAACAAAAGCAGAAATGACAAAAGAAATGACAAGCAAATTGCTTAGGACAAACTTTTTTCGTTTTGACATTAAATAAATTTCGCTCAAATCGAAAACACCCTTCGAAATCATTAAATCTCCCGTCAAATTTTTAAAAATTCTTCTTCTCAGTGTATACTTCTCAAATTTCTATTTTTTTGCATTGACACAATTTATTCATGTTATCACTTTTTGTTTCATAGGTTCCACATAATATTTAAAAAGATCTTCGCTACCAGCGTCGATTTTTTTTCTAAATACAGAGTTCTTTTTGAACTTTTGCAAAACTGCCTACTTGGTTGTATTCGCAGCACTTCCAAAGCAATACTAACAACTCTTGGTGGAACATAACTTTTTTGGATGAATTAGGTAAGTAGGAAGCTTGTAGAGGGTTGTTTAACAGCCGAGTCAGACCTTTTAACATGAAATCAAAGTCCTTTTCGCGATGGATTCTACTTAAGTAGTTCACAAAAAAGTTGTCCACGTAGCCACTCTGAAACTATTTTCGAAAATAGTTTTTTCTGAAATAGTAGTTAACCTCTTCATTCTGAGGCTGAGATCTCGGTCCAGACACACGATCAGTACCTAAATTAGTGTGTTATGTGTGATAGTTTATTTTTCCGGAAAAAGTTGTTTTCAATCATAAACTTCATTAAAAATCAGCGGAAGACATTGTTCAGGGGTTCGATTCCTACTCAAGACATGACTATGCACGATTAGCACTACAATATTTGTTTTTCGATTTTTCTCTCTATTATTTAATAAATTGCAAACAAAAAGTTCAGACCCAGTGCTTTGCAACGAAATGTGCGGCTTTGCTTACATAACTCGAAAATATTCCACCCAGATACCCTGGTTCTTTTATTATGGCCCACGTTGTGGTCAGTTCTAGTTATGTTTTGAACCCCAGATATTTACTTTTAGTTTTACTTTTTTCAAGCCGTAATGCGATTCGGCGCTTTAACTTGTAAAGAGCACAATATCTTATATGATATGCGACATGAATTTCAATGACAGCCATATTGCAGTTATGTATTTACTTACTTGAATAGCTGCCTGCACCAATGGTTCTCTGGAGTCATTGACCAGCAGATAGTTGTAAGGAAGACCATAACCTACAGGATCATAGGAGCATACCACATTCAATAACGAGGTGAAAAGTGGGAGAACATGTCGGTTTTCAGCTGAAAAGTTATCACACTATCACATCGGATTTTAGAAAGTCAAGTCAGATATTACCAGACGAAAACGAGTTATCCACCGCATCCTGTTTTGCTCTAAATTTATTTTAACAAATTAGGTGACCATGTGTTGGAAACAAGCCATTCTAGGCATCAATAATCGACTTATTTATTCATAAAAAGTTTTTATGATGGGTTTTATTTAACGGATTGCGGTCGCTGATTAAGCTCAAGTTCACGATTATCTTGGGCGATGAGATGGAAACGCTATTGAAAGTTGGCTTTTTGAATGAATAGAACAGTGAATTTTTGATAATGAAACCTAATTTTCGTAGAAATCTTTTTGCTTTTTTTGTTAGTTAATAATAATTTAGAAAAATAAATCAATCAAAAATCACTTTGCAGGCAATATAACAGAATAATATAAAAAATAATAAAGAATAGCGGGGGAGGGGTGAAGAACCGAACGGTACCCATCATGAGGTGGGGCCAACAAATTTATGATCAATAAAGCCGAATTTCAGCTTTTAACCGAGCATACCATTGACGGGAGCGTAGATCACCTCCGAAAACACTGTCAGCAATAGTTTGAGAATTTCCGTCCGATTGGCGTCAAAAGTTGCATTCAGAGGCGTTTGTTAGCGAAGCCAACACCAGCCTGCCAGATACACTCACAACTGTCCAGAGAAGACAGATTTTCGATTGTCTGCAAAATATTAGGCATATAGGCTGAAAGCAGGATAAGCTAAAAATAGCATTACGTTGTTAGGTGAGCAATGGTGAAGTTAGGACAGAATAGCAGGTCAGATAGGGCAGATAACAATGCAGCAGCTATCGGAATAGATGCATCTTCCTTATTTTCTGTCGGAAGAGCAGTCAAGAAATAGCTATGTTTCAGATTTTAATTTTTTTGGTCCTTGGTCAGTTGTCTTTAGTCGATTTAGCCAAAATATAGTCATTTCGAATTTTTGTGTCGAGATGAAATTGTCGGTTTTGCCAACCCGTGCACAAGAATGAACTCTATATTCATTTCTACTGTTGAATCTGCCATTTTGACACCTTTACTGTAGAGTATATATCTATAAACATCCTTCATAACTCAATAACTCAATAACTTGAGTTTTCATAACTCAAAACGTGATAACGCAAGTTCCTTGCGAATTATTAGACCGAAAAATATTTTATAAAGTTTTTAAACTCTTCTAAAAGGCTTAGGCAAAATGGAAAATATTTTCAAAATTTTTGACTGATAATTATAGTAATCTTAAGCCCGTCTACATTTAAAAAGCATACTCCGCTAATAAGAGGTGGTGCCTGGAAATTTTATTTTTTTCTGAATCATTGAACTTCTGTACGGACTTTTAAACTCGGTTTCGAACAAAACGAACAAAACAAATTTAACAAAAGTAAGTAAAATTAAATTTTTTGGAAGTTCAATGATAGAAGAAGGTCAACCGTTGAGAAGTTCAATGATTAGCAAAAAATTTTGAATTCCCGGGCACCACGTTTTAATAGCGTGGACTGGTCTCTCTAAATAGCTGCGCAGAAAATTAATTAAAAAATTAATGTGTCTTCTGGAGCCTTCGGTTTCGAAATTCTGGCTATCTTCGTTGCTGATGCTGTCATCCTTCAACCTTTTTTGTCCCTTTTTTCAGCCTTCATTTCAAATTACACAACAGTTAGTAACCCGGAACGACACTGGATATGAGCGAAAGTATGCAACACGAGAGCAACTATTGAATTTCAATTCTAAGAAGTATGATCGCGGTCATCAAATCTTGCAGGAGAGGGACTTCGACTGTGACCTAGATATATTTCCAAGGTTTTTATTGGCATTTTTCTAGAGCTTCCTCAAATACATCATAATGTCTCTTAAAGCAACAAAATTAAAAAGAAATTACTCATACGTCAGTTATTATTTGGTTAAGTTTTTACCAATTAAAAACTTATTTAGGAGTTTTTCAGGTTTTCAACTCACTATTTCACCTTTTTTTTAGTTTTCAGAGCTAGGGAGCCAGATGTGATGAAAACTTGGGCAACGCTCATCAAGAGTTGTAATAAAAATATGACATCAAAGTTCCTCCATGTTACAGTCAGGGTCTCTTCCTTTTTAAAACATTTTTTGCCTATGATGTCGCATATATTCATAAATTAATAATTAACACGAGAGAATCTCGAACTTTGAGACCGCGAGGTTCTGGCGCAGGATTCAATAGTGAATTTTTATGTCGCAATGAGTTTTTTCGGAACATTTATTTCGGCGTTTACGTCATTTTTTCAAATGATTTCAAAGACTAAACTTATTATATCAGAAAGTTGGTAACTTTCTTGTTACATCATCACTCAGCTAAATTTGATGCTTCATATCGTAGCTGACAAAATGGGCTCTCTAACAAATATTCGATTTTTTTTTTTTTGTTAATTGGAATACATGAATTTCGAAAATAGGCATTTTTTCACTATTGTGTGCAGCGTGAAATTCTGCATCAGGATGTGCTTTAAAGGGGGGGGGGTGACAATTGGGGGGTTTGTGACACTTGGGGGGGGGGGGGCGGTGACACTTAGGGGGTTGAGAAATGGGTTTGTCAACCTTATGTAATACCCATTGACGGTTGCAAAAAGATTTTGCATATAAAAATATTTATGTGATTTCATGATGGGTTTCACTACGATATTTGAGATATTTTAATGAAACCCATCATAAAATCACATGAATAATTTTATATATAAAACTTTTTGCAAACCGTCAATGGGTTGTTCATTAGGTAGACGAGTCCATTTCTCAACCCGCCCCCCCCCCCCCCCCCCAGTGTCACCCCCCCCCCCCCCTTTAAGAACAATCAGGCATTACAGTGTTTAGGAATTTAATTATGATTTCTTAAGCAGAAAATTCTAATAAATAAGTTAGCAGACTTCCCTATCAAAAAGAATTTACAAAACTTGGACTCCACTTAGCGGTCGATACGACTAGTTACAATTAGTGAACAGTATTCAGCAAAATTATGTGATGGCTTGCATTTAATTACAATATCTTTTAAATATGTAGTCTGGTTTCAATGGCTGCATGATATGATTTGGCGAAGCTCTTTGCATCTTTTTCTATTCAAGTTATACGCGTTGTATTTCGAACAAATTTACTTCGGTGTCATACCTAAATAAATGTCATTTCAAATTTATTGAAATTATGGTATCCTTGAAAAACATACCAAATCGGAGGGTCTGTATTCTAAAATTAAGGGAAATTATATTGTAAGTTTATTTGAAAGTGTCTTACCTAATATAAATAATGCCCCACATGTATGTTCTGAACCAATGGTTAGTAGCTGCATTAGCAATGTATTTGCGAATAAGTATAGGATGAGGGACAGGCAAGAGACCAACCTAAACGGACACGATAAAAAATATACATGAATAAATTTGGTCAGCAGGCAGGAAAAATAAATATAAGAATTCGAAAAAAATATCTCAACCCTAAATATCCTGATCCCTCCAAAATATACCATTCACCCTACATTTTGGCAATTTAGATGGTAATAAAGTGGGATTGGCCTCACTCGCTCCATCCCCGCTCTCGGACCGATTTTTTTTATATCTGATAGGCTCCCTGAATATTGCAGAAAGTTTTTTTTTGAAAAAAATTTTGGCTTTTTCACGTCGATGGAGTTAGAGTTCGGGCTTTTTTTTTACGTGAACACCTCTGATCCGAACTTCAACGTTCATGCATATTACTCGGGTTTCCTTGTGCTAAACCCCTAAAAACTCACCTTTATTGTCATTAGACGGCTGTGTGGTGAGATTCTGAGCAATCTAAGCTATATGCATAAGCAATTTCAAGCCCGACCTCGAACTCTAGCTGGAATTTTGTGAGCAACTCCGAGCTAGAAATCGCGTTTTTGACTACATGAACACCTCTTAACCGAACTCTAACTCACAGCGTGTCAAATCGGTAAAAATCGCGAATAGGAAGTTTCTGCGCCAATAATAATTTCAAAATTTTTTCTAATTATGAAAATTTCCTATTTCTGCTTCTAGTTGATTATCGCGACCATTGAATAGTTTTTTTGTGTTGTAGCGGAGTGCTTATGCTTGAAAGATGCCCCATACCCGATTGCGTAGAGTTGTAAAAAACTTTTCTTACATGATGCCCGTAATTCCGATTATAACTTTTTTATTGTGAGCTTATAATTCTGAGTTTTTTCAAAGTGATGTTGCAAAAAACACTTTAATCATTGCAGGCCATTAGCTGGGCTATACAAAAGTATGTTTATCTCCTCCACATGACTAAAAATTTTTAATTCCCTGCGCGGCGAAGTTTAGCATATATTTCATCACCCCAAAATCTGTTATGTCCGACGTTTGGCATTGGTACTTACCGATATTTCAATCCTCATCAAGGAAATTTAGGCTTGAATGGAAGCCCGTAGCAGGCTCTACTAGATAAATGTTCATAAGGCTCAGTGTGATTTAAAATTCGCGTTTTCGAGTTAATGAAGTTTAGACAAAAAACTTGGAGGTAGTAAATATATGCTAAACGTTTTAATGTTTTTAATCATGTGAAGGAGATAAACATACTGGCAGATAGCCCAACAAACAGGCTGCCATAGTTGAAGTGTTTTTTCTAAGAAAAATGTCGTAGAAAATAAATTCGGCTCTCAATATCACAAATTCAAAGCTGCATACAGTCAACTCCCTTCATAGTGTACACCCCCGCCATAGTGCACACCTGGCGCCGGTTTATTGGGTCTGCACTATGGAGGGAGTTGACTGTATACATTAGACAAAAAAGACCTACCAGCGTGCCGTGTTGCAAAAATTTAAGTATTTCACTTTCATCTGTTAGCCCTCTAAACAAAAGTTTGCACTTTCGCTCATAATTCTATACAATTACTTGTCAATGCAGATTTTCTCCACCTGCGGCACTAGAATCTGCAGCACTCTCATGATGGTCTGCAATGGCAATTTCTTCTTCCATGACTCAACCCACTCAGGACTGAAATAATGAAACAATTTTTAAGGTTTTGATAACCAAAGTTATGCCTACCTAGCAACCCAACTTGCTTCCTCAATCTTTTCTGGCCCTTCTACAGCTGGTTTCGAGTCCTGTGACCAGTCGGCGCTTTTGTCTATCATAGCATTTAATTGTGGAGTGTCGGCCAAACTAGACTTCAAACCAGCAGATACTTTGTTTTCTAAAATTACTGAGCTAAGGTTGATGTGAAGCTGTTCAGTAGCAAACACTGATAAAATTTTAAAATTAAAAAAAACGTCTCGACGTTTTTGCAATAAAATTATAATATAAAAATTTGAAGGATATTTCTCAGAACGGGAGCATTGCTTCATTGCTTCAAATTGTGATATATAGATAGTTTGTTTTGTCCTCGATATCGAGTTATGGACTCAAAAACTTAATACTCTATAGAGTCAATACTTAATTAACAAATGGATTTCGAACCTTCTTTCAGATATCTAAAAGTCGGGACAGGCACCGGTACCAGCACGGGAACAGCGGTTGGCACCGCACAGGCAGCGATGTTGAAATCGGCAGCGGAACACGCAAAACGATTTTTTCACACCCAAAGTTTATTTTCAACATAAATTCGTCTTAGATTATATTACAATTTGCATTTTATTGAAATTGAGAAGCACTGTTTTCTTAAAAGATTAGGTCCTGTTTCACACTTGTGTCGAATTTTAATCAATGGGACAAGCGAAAAAATTTGGTCTCCGCGTACTCTACGTTTACGCCGACGCAAAATACTCGCAAACGCCATAAACGCAAAAACTCGCCAACGGCAAAACTCGCCAACAAAAAACTAGCCAACGGCCTAACTAGCTATCGGAAAACTGGCCAACTAGAAACTCGCCAACGAAAATTTTGATTCAACGGACCCCTCTTGGGCTGTTAACTTCAATTCTTTATTAGCGAGTTCTTTATTAGCGAGTTTTACCGCTAGCGAGTTTTTTGCGTTAGCGAGATTCGAGGTCGGCAAGATTTGACGTTGGCGAGTCTTATGCGTTGGCGAGTTATTCACTAGCTCACTTTACTCGGAAATATTTCGCCGTGCACAGACTTCAGCATAAATATTGTAGCTTTGTAGAAGATTACCTTGAATAGCTGTTTGTACCAGTGGTTCTCTGGAATCTTTGACCAGCAGATAGTTGTAGGGAAGACCATAACCAACAGGATCGTTGAGGTGAAAGGGGGAGAACATGTCGGTTTTCAGCTACTCGAAATTGGCTAGACAATACGTTTTCTTTGCGATGGATGGTTCGTGGATCACCAACTGCTCCTGCTCCATTCGCGTAGCCTGCTTATTCGCCCGACCTGACTCCGTGCGACTTTTATTGTGCGACTTATTTATTGTGTCTTCTTTTGTTAACTTCTGGGTGTCATAAATAAAGTGTTATTAGCAAGTTCAATATCATTAGCTTTTCTAACGTCTCATCTTTCGAATAAAAATAAATCTCGACAAAATACCACGAATTTGAAAAGTTACGGCCAAAACAACTTGGGAGACAAAATTGCGCCACCCTGTATTGCAATATGCGAAACTATCGATATAGTGAAGCTTTTAAAGAAGTTTTTTAAAAACCCTCGCTATAGTGGCACCCCGCTATAGTGACACCCTCGTGATAGTGACACCTAAGGCTGGTCCGAAGGGTGTCACTATAGCGAGGGTTGACTGTACTACTTTTTTTTCAAGTAGAGCAGGAAACTTTGAAAGCACTAATTAAAACGGAAATAAAAAGCTCACGGGAAAAACATCTGTTCCTAGTTTTTATTTCTCAGAATGCACGGGCAAGCTGCTTCAAAGAGACAAGTTGTAATTTGTTAAATTCTGAATTATTAAAGGACCATGAAACTTGATAAGCACAGCAATTTGGAAATTTTGAAGTGGCTTAAAATTATTACAAAATATAGAACCGTTCATTAGTCGAGCCAAACGTTGCTCGACACTGCCAGATCGGACGACTAGCGCTTGCGCCATAACTAAAACTTACTTGTTAAAAACTTACTCATAGGGAAAATTCAAATTTCAGTGCACACAAAACACAAAACATTATGGACAAAATTAGGGTGCTCCCGCGCGAATTCGAATTCCTTTGAACTCCATTGGAGTTGGCTCGGAATCTATATTTGGACTGTAGCCGGAATTCGAGTTTTGTAAGAATCGAAACCGGAATCGGAACCGGAATTTAACTTTTACCGAAACCAAAATCGGAGTCGAAATAACGAAGTTTTTTTTGGTTAAAACAGAATTTTGCAGCTAATTCTCGTAATTTTGCAGCAAATTTATGTTTTTCTTTTTTTCTATCAAATTTTTCAACTTTTTTTAAAGGTAATAACACCATCATGTAGCCCTACTTTTCTAGTTTCTAGTGACGTGTCATTTTTTGCACTATCTTTACAAAAAGTAGAGCAAAAAAGTAAAAGTATGGAGCAAATGAAAAATATTTTGGTTCATACTTTCATTTTTTTGCTCTACTTTTTTCAGAGATGGTGCAATAAATGACACGTCACTAGAAACTAGAATCGTAGGCTACATGATGGCGTTATTACCGTTGAAAAAATTTAAGAAATTTTAAGAAAAAAATTTAAACAAAAATTAGCTGCAAAATTACGAGAATTAGCTGCAAAATTGCGTTTTACCCGTTTTTTTTTGAAAAAATCGCCGCCGCTTTACATGATTTTTTGTTTATTTTGATATTCAACACAAAAATATTCGAAAATTGAAAATACGCATTAAAAACAACGAGCAAGCGCAAAATTAGGATGAAGCTGTGCTTGAAATTGATGTCAGGGCCGGAACTGCAATTTCAGTTTCATCAAAACCGGAACCGGAATTACTTTTTTTTTGCGACCGGAACCGGATTCAGAAACAAAGCCGGAATTATGTAAAAAGAACCGGAAACAGAATTCTAGGCTGACCGTATTCCTAATACGTTTTTATTTGTATGAGTCACTACTTAATTAGCACATGGGTTTCGAAATTAAAATTGAATCAGGAGAATGCAACGTACTCTAATTATTTTATAAGTTTCAAACTTCGAATTTCACCTTTCAAATTCTTATTCTGCAAGTCACCGAAATATTTTTAATCTACAGGTTGTATCAAAAAATCTTAGCCATCCTGACTGAACTTCACTTTCTGTAAAAAGTGATCTTGGAAATTTTGTTTTTGTTTATCGATTTTTCTCGCCGTTAGTTTTTTGTTTGGGATAAAATGTGAAAAACTCAATCTTTGCTTCCCCTCCCCTGCGGTTTTGGTCCTGGTCTACGAATGTCTTCAGGATAGGCAAGCCACGATAGCTCACTTGAGCTCTTTTAAATCGCTAAAAATAGCTAATTTACCTTCTACTATTGTTTGTGGAGCAGAGGAACTCGCCGCAGTCGAACCACTTTCAGCTTGAGCTACCCAAGGAGAGGGTGTTGGCAAGCACTTCTCGGTTGAATCTCCTGATCCTCCATTCTTGCTTTTACTTTTCTTCAAACTTTGGGCAATAGACACTGCATCAGAACTGAGATTACTGAGCTGATAGAACACCTGTCTCTTTCTAATAATCGTATAGATGAGATTTGAGTTTCCTGAAGTTAAAAAATCAATAAAAATGCCGTTAACTAAATATTAGCTTAATTACCATCAAACTGGTACTGAATAATGTTGTTGAACATTTCCAGCAAGAAGAAAACCAGGTGGTGGTTAGTTGGTGATGAGAACAAAAACCAGGGAGTGCTGAATTTTCGAAGAATTTTTTTAAGAATTATCTACTTTATGGGTTGTTTAATTCTACTGTAAATTATCGTTTAATAAATTTGCACTACAGTCTTTTTAAAGTGACCTCTTACAGTAGTGCTCACCCTCTCCATCGTGGTTTTTCGACCTGGTCTCAAGTTGATAATCGAAAGTCAAAGCGACACCGTCGCTGCCGACATTTTTCGTAGGAAATAAAGTTATCAGTCGCCGATATGAACTTGGTAGCCCGAAATGCTGACAATACTTCAGTAAATTTCCTTATGAATTTTAATCTTAGTGGGTTTTAAAAAAATTAGCTAACGCAAATTAGGGCAAAATTAGGGCAACAAATCTGTCGGTCTTGTTAAACTGGAGCCTCTGTTAATTTTGTGGTTGTTTGAGGTTTGAAAATTTTTTCGAGCCTTGATTTCTTGAAAATTTTACTAGTCCTGATTTGTCAAACCCCTGTAGTCACACTCCTCGGTTTTGGTCGATGTGGAGGTCGTCTTTTTTGAACTTCTTTTGTGGCCATAGATGATTTTTTCAGTAACATTTTTCATACCAAACAATAGCTATCGATCTAAGCTTTTCGTGTATCCAAAATATTTCGAAAAATGTAGCCAAAATGTGTATGATGGTCCAAAACTTGTAGATGAGTCGATGTCACGGTCGAGGTTCACCGACCTCGACATCGACCTATCTACAACTTTTGTATTACATGCACTTTTGTCAAATAAATTAAAAATTAGATCCTGAGCTTTTCTTTAAAATAAAAAACATGAAAATCATACTTGGAAAAATCATCTCTGACCACAAAAATAGTTCAAAAAAGTCGACATCGACTAAGACCAAGGAGTGTGACCATAGCCACAAAAAGTTTTCATGTTTTTTTTTCGAATCAAGATGCTAAAATATTCACATTAATCCTTGCTTCTTATTTTTAGATCGTTTTTTGTATGCAACTTTCAAAAATGATACCTGAACGCTTCTACGAGATGTACTAGTTTGTTAGCTGTCACCATTGACAGGGACTTTAAGTAAGGTGACACTAAAACACTTATATTGTGAGAATCAAACAATTTTTTTGCAAAAATATACCATTCACAATGATAGTCAGCAAGCAGTCAAACAGTGATTGAAGTCTGTGGTTGCCGGTGGTAATTAGTTTGTGAAAGACCTAATAATCAAAGATAGCTTTTTCATTTCATCAAGAATTAAAACTAAATTAGCCAAATGTCCAGCCATATGGCGCAATGTTAGAAAACCAAAATTGAAAAATCTGCCATGGCTGGTCATATGGCCATGACTCAGAAACAATTAAAACATACAATGATCAGTAAATCAGCGTGAGTTCCTAAAACCAATTAATCGATTTCAACAAGCTATATAAAGAAGCAGTATTTTTGTGACTTCAAAGTACTTTTTGAACATACATTTCATGTTTTAACCCTGACATTACGGGAAAAAAAGAAGCACTGATTACGGATGGGGTCAATATGACCCAATCTCTTCGAAAGCTGTTAATATTCATCACGTGAGCCATTTTAACAACAGCTTAGTGTTATCCTGTAACGCAGCTCAAAAGCTACGAAACCCTTTTTACAGAAGCTCTTTGAAAATTCGAGTCTTGAGATATGGCTTTTTGAAAAAGATCGATTCATTTTAAAAAAACAAAATCCAATTTTCTCCAACATTTTTCAGATTTTGGTATTTTTAAAGAAGAAATCAAAGAAATCGATCTTTTTCAAAAGCCATATCTCAAGACTCGAATTTTTCAAAGAGTTTCTGTAAAAAGGGTTTTGTAGCTTTTGAGCTGCGCTACAGGATAACACTAAGAGGTTGTCGAAATGACTCACATGATGCCTATTAACGGCTTTCGAAAGCCTTAGGGTCATATTGACGCCCACCCGTATAAGGTGCTGCTTTTTTTATAACTTTCAAAAATAATTGAAAAATCCTCAGCAATGTAGTCAAAATGTAGCTAACAAAGAGACGAACAAAGTCACAAAAAATCAGCTCTTAATAATGTCTAGAAAAAATTTATAGCCGTTTTAAAAGCGACCTGGGTCATATTGACCCACCGTAATGTCAGGGTTAAACAAAATAACTTATGCACAGAATAAGCCTCAATTTTTGAAATTTGATTTCGATTTTAAAACCAACAAAAAGTCTGTGATGTGTTTATCAATATGTAGGAGCCCAAAAGTAAATCATATCATCACCATGCAGACGAAAATCAAAGTTGTCTATTTTGAGAGCCGAAAATACTGGGAAATGAATCAAGCAACAATTTTAAAAGGTCAGAAGCAAAAAAAGATGACACAACGTAACAACGGAGAAAAACTAATTTGTAATCAAGTTTCATTACGCTCACTGCCAATTCAGACGATTTTTTCAGAGTTTTCAACCGCAAAACAGTGTAGGTAAAATGACTTAGTGGCTTTATTATTTGAGAGGGGTCTATAATTTTTCAACCCCTCGAGGGGTGTCTGTAATCAGAGAGGGTCTTTTTTAGAGAGAATACGGTAAACAGCCGCTATTTCATTAAATACTTCCCTCCCTCAAACAAATCCTATTCCAGCGTACCCCCCCCCTCAAAAAGAACTCGACCTATTCAATTGCAAGCCCACCCGCTCCATCCCTAAAAATACCAATTTATTTATCCCGGTCTTTTGGGCGACGTTGATATGATAGACTATTGGGACCAGGATTTTATGAATTTTATATATGAAACCTATTTAAAAACAGTTGGCTGACCCCATGTAGTTGGAGGGTGAAGTAGTGAGACGTAGTGCCCAGCGCTGTCAAGCAGATGAAAAAACTCGGTAAGAGTACGTGTTTATATCCGAGTATGATATGAGCTTGCTTAACACCCGATTTTCAAGCCTAGTTGTATACTATCATATATCCCAAAACTAGAATCACAAAAATAATAAGGCAAAATTTTGATAGGACGATAAAATTGACTTGGATACAGTGCCCAACGATATCATATCAGGGTTAAAACTTCTTAAAGTTCATTTAAAACATACCAGTGAACGCTTGCACATCAATTATTCCTCGAGAACTGAATGGTTTGTTTAGTCGCACACCAAAGTTTCTAGAACAAAATCTCTTTTTGTTCTTGAAAGCACACGTTATTTAAAAAGTAACCTTTCTCCACTTAACAAGAGAATCAAGAAAACTCCCATGTGGATAAGTCCAACTCGAGCTAAACTCTATTGATAAAATTGTGGAAATACTTATATGAATAGATTGTATGCTCACCCGGATCTCCTCGGGCGTCGTTGATATGATAGAGGATCGGAACAAGGATTTCTAACACATCACTGGTTTTTAGCACATAGTACATGAATTTCTGAAATATTAAAGTCTTTTAAAAGCTGAAACTAGCTCAATATATATACGCATAACAAGTTCAGTTTCTATCGTGCTTAATTTTTATGAAACAAAAAACAATTTCATCGCATAAAAAGGAAGTTACTGCACTAGCGAATTCCTTGTAACAACGGGTTTCGAATAATTTGATCCCGTACTATTTAGTCTAAGACTCTTTGATGAGTTCCGATAATACCCTTTTTAAGGAAAAATACAATATTTAAACCTGTTGAAAAATTTGACACTGCTTGTTCAAAATTAACAGGTTTTTTGTCTTTCTAACTGGAAATTGAACTTTAAATTTAGGTCAAAAATGTGGAAAGAGCAAAAACAGCAAAAGTTTCTGTTTTCATAAAACTTTAAGCGCTAGCACACATAGATATCTCCGTCCTTATTATTTTAAATTGCTGCTACCCTTGTTCTTAGGCTGAGATCAAGCAAACGTATGTAAGCTGGGACTAAAAATGTCTTGCGCACTCTTTACAGAGTCATGGACATAGATTGTACATATACTTTTTATATAGTTCTCAGCATATAAAAATACAGGTTCAGGCGAAAAAACGCAGCAACTTTAAAAATATTTTTTCGGGAGCTCCCGCACACCATCTGAAGTAAGGATTTTTCGGTGTAATCGAGGATGTTGAAATAACAGTTGTGAAACCGGTACCGTGTTCTCTCATTCCTTAGTAGGTCTAGCTCTTTCAACATGACATTAACGTGGCTTACTGCAGAGGGCTGCTTCCCATATGCGTGTGCTCGCACCTAAGCTGTCCTTATGACCTAGGGCTATAACTGTTAATTCTTGTTACACCAAATTCAAAATAAAAGTTGCTCGCTGGCTATGGAAGTTGGAGGCGCAGAAATATACCGACGAGCAGCCTTGGATAGAATTGTAAAGCACACCATATTCTTCTGCCAATAGACAAGCAGATTTGAAGAAATCTCCAGAGTCTTCTCCGCGTTGTACCCGCTCCGCTCTGCTTATCCGCCCTATTTCCTTTACAGTCAAACAATTTTACAAAAAGCAACAATCAGCGGATACTCACAAACGAAAGGTTTTTCATCCAGCTGTGACGATCCTTGTCGAAATTAGAAGACATGAAGTGACCCACAATTCTTCGGCGTTTGCTGAGCATTTCTTCAATAATCGAACGAGTGGAGGAGATAGTTGTTCTTACGGCAAAGTTCGACTTGTGTGCCCCACAATCGGCGTGCTCGAACTCTCCTAAAAGTGAAGTTTTAGCCGATCCGGGTAAAGTAAGAACGAACCTTCAAGACTTTGAATTTCGCAGATTGCTTTATTTTGCCGACAGCTTTAAAGAGATCGATTTTCCAGATGTTAAGGACCATTTTTATTGAAACAAAAATCGGATAGAAAGAGATAAGAAAAGGCCAACAAAAGCAGAAATGACAAAAGAAATGACAAGCAAAATTGCTTAGGACAAACTTTATTCGTTTTGACATTAAATAAATTTCGCTCAAATCGAAAACACTCGTCAAAATCATTATCCCGTCAAATTTTAAAATTCATCTTCTCAGTGTATACTTCTCAAATTTTTAATTTTTTTGCATTAACACAATTTATTCATGTTTATCACTTTTTGTTTGATAGGTTCCACATAATATTTAAAAAAGATCTTCGCTACCAGCGTCGATTTTTTTGTAATACAGAGCTCTTTTTGAACTTTTGCAAAACTGCCTACTTGGTTGTATTCGCAGCACTTCCAAAGCAGTACTAACAACTCTTGGTGGAACATAACTTTTTTGGATGAATTAGGTAAGTAGGAAGCTTGTAGAGGGTTGTTTAACAGCCGAGTCAGACCTTTTAACATGAAATCAAAGTCATCTTCGCGATGGATTCTACTTAAGTAGTTCACAAAAAGTTGTCCACGTAGCCACTCTGAAACTATTTTCCAAAATAGTTTTTTTCTGAAATAGTAGTTAACCTCTTCATTCTGAGGCTGAGATTCTCGGTCCAGACACACGATCAGTACCTAAATTTAGTGTGTTATGTGTGATAGTTTAGTTATCCGGAAAAAGTTGTTTTCAATCATAAACTTCATTGAAAATCAGCGGAAGACATTGGTCAGGGGTTCGATTCCTACTCAAGACATGACTATGCACGATTAGCACTACAATATTTGTTTTTCGATTTTCCTCTCTATTATTTAATAAATTGCAAACAAAAAGTTCAGACCCAGTGCTTTGCAATGAAATGTGCGGCTTTGCTTACATAACTCGAAAATATTCCACCAGATACCCTGGTTCTTTTATTATGGCCCACGTTGTGGTCAGTTCTAGTTATGTTTTAAACCCCAGATATTTACTTTTAGTTTTACTTTTTTCAAGCCGTAATGCGATTCGGCGCTTTAACTTGTAAAGAGCACAATATCTTATATGATATGCGACATGAATTTCAATGACAGCCATATTGCAGTTATGTATTTACTTACTTGAATAGCTGCCTGCACCAATGGTTCTCTGGAGTCATTGACCAGCAGATAGTTGTAAGGAAGACCATAACCTACAGGATCATAGGAGCATACCACATTCAATAACGAGGTGAAAAGTGGGAGAACATGTCGGTTTTCAGCTGAAAAGTTATCACACTATCACATCGGATTTTAGAAAAGTCAAGTCAGATATTACCAGACGAAAAACGAGTTATCCACCGCATCCTGTTTTGCTCTAAATTTATTTTAACAAATTAGGTGACCATGTGTTGGAAACAAGCCATTCTAGGCATCAATAATCGACTTATTTATTCATAAAAAGTTTTTATGATGGGTTTTATTTAACGGATTGCGGTCGCTGATTAAGCTCAAGTTCACGATTATCTTGGGCGATGAGATGGAAACGCTATTGAAAGTTGGCTTTTTGAATGAATAGAACAGTGAATTTTTGATAATGAAACCTAATTTTCGTAGAAATCTTTTTGCTTTTTTTGTTAGTTAATAATAATTTTAGAAAAATAAATCAATCAAAAATCACTTTGCAGGCAATATAACAGAATAATATAAAAATAATAAAGAATAGCGGGAGGGGGTGAAGAACCGAACGGTACCCATCATGAGGTGGGCCAACAAATTTATGATCAATAAAGCCGAATTTCAGCTTTTAACCGAGCATACCATTGACGGGAGCGTAGATCACCTCCGAAAACACTGTCAGCAATAGTTGAGAATTCCGTCCGATTGGCGTCAAAAGTTGCATTCAGAGGCGTTTTGTTAGCGAAGCCAACACCAGCCTGCCAGATACACTCACAACTGTCCAGAGAAGACAGATTTCGATTGTCTGCAAAATATTAGGCATATAGGCTGAAAGCAGGATAAGCTAAAAATAGCATTACGCTGTTAGGTGGAGCAATGGTGAAGTTAGGACAGAATAGCAGGTCAGACAGGGCAGATAACAATGCAGCAGCTATCGGAATAGATGCATCTTCCTTATTTTCTGTCGGAAGAGCAGTCCAGAAATAACTCCTATAAAATAAAGACATCAGAAGCCAGCAAAATATTCCAATTTTTTTCGTGAGATCTAAAAAAATCTTATTTGTCGGTGTAATCAGAAATACAGTAGACGCTCGATACAACGAACCCCCGATACAACGAACTCTCGATATAACGAACCAATTTTTTTTGTTTATTTGGCCAGCGATAAAGTAAATGACTAAAGTTGAGGCTCGATATAACGAACGCTCGATATAACAAACCCCTGTGGCTGGTTCCAGGGGTTCATTGTATGGAGCGTCGACTGTATCGCGAAAATTGCGATTTTGCAATTGTTCTCGTAAATAGTAATGCTTTTGCTAAAAAAGAGGCCTCTCGTTATGGTGTAGCCTCTTGATGCTACACTATATTGAGAGGCGCTGCTCTTTTAGGTAAAACTATTGCTACTGCTATCTACAAAACGATTGGAAAAATTGTAATCTTGCGATTTTTCTGATTAGACTGACGATTCAGATTCCGTAAAATTTCAAAAAAAAAATAGAGCTACAAAAGTGTCGGAACCTGGATGGGGACGAACTTTTTGCACCTACACTATATCGAGGGTAGACTGTGGTCTACATTTGTAAATTCACCATTTTTTGTTATTTATTTTTTAAATTTAGTCTACATTTCTTAAAAATTCAAAAATTTAGTATAATCTTTTTTTTTCTGCCAAGATTGTCTATTTCGGTCAATTAGTGCACTTTTATTGAAGAATGACGGTGAAATAAAACAGCGTCAAAATTAATAGTCCGAAATTTTGTCTAATAATTGGACGTCGTGTCAAATAAGTCAAACGGCAAAATCGAGGTTGATGTCTTAGCATTACGCATTTTAAGTTTTACCTTTTTCTGCTATTCCAACAATACACTAAAATGTTTGTTCCCACCTAGCGCTCGTTTCATATTGTAAATTTTTTTGGTCTTTGGTAATTTGTGTTTTCATAAATTGAAACGTAATAACGCAACGTTTTTGCAAATTATGCAACCGATAGCTGCGCAAACAAAATTGACTAAACTGTACATCACATACTCCATTCCGCATCTTCTAACATAAAAGGAATGATTCTGGTTAATAGACGTAGGCAATTGATTACCTAAAATGATCAATACACAAAAGATTTGCAACAAAAATGCCAACTTTTTGTGATCAGTAGCAGGACACATTGCATCTCTAGCTTTTATGAGAGTGTCCACAGACTTGAAACAAAGAGTTGCTAGATTGTTAGGAGAATTTTCTCGTAGAGCTCTAATGTCTGCCTGGAAAACAGAATTAAATTAAAACATGTTCGGTACTACACTCGGCCCACTCTATGGTAGAAGAACGAAAACTCATATATTAGTTCACAAAAAACAGATGGTTTACAAAAAGAGCATCAGGAGATTTTAAAACATAAGTAAGTATTATTATAGAATGGGTTATAAAAATAGCCACAGGATATTTTTCAGCATTAGGTCATTGCGATTCCTGCTTAAAATTTTTGAAAAAAGATTTGGAAATTTTGGGGTTTGGTTAGTTTCTCGGATTAGGTAAAACTGATTCCGACTTCTTGTCAATGATAAACATTGGAATCAATAGTACAGGGTGAGTCAAGAAATTCAAACAATTTTAAACGTCCATAATTTTTTGTCTGTACGTAAGTCCGAAATTTCGTAAAGGCAAAACGACTCAGTTTTTCATAACAATTTCTTTGGTATACAATGTGAAAAACACGATTTTGCTTGATCTATCATGTGGTCCGGCCCTTGCTGATGTAGAGACCGTCCACAGATCAGGACTGAAACCACATGGAACAAGAAATAGCCGTGTTTTTGACATTTTATACCGAGCAAACTGTTAAAAAAAATTGAGTCGTTAATTGTTAGTGCATGGTGGCGCAAATTTTTCGCCGCGATTTATTTTGCTCATATCTTCCTCCATTGATCGTGTCTAGGCGGGATATTTTTTTTATTTGAAAGAGGACACTCCGGCAATCCAATGACATCAAACATGCATAAGAAAAACAGATCTTAAAATAAAAACAACAAATCTCGTTCAATATTAGCCATTATTCATTATTAGCCTTCATCAATGCTTCCTCCTTGGAGATCAATGCATAGTTGGAGTAGCCGACCGTAGCTGTTAAGTGCTCGCTGTACCATTTTAGGGAAATTTTAGGGAAAAATGTTCGGAAAATAATTTGCTTCAGTTTATTGAGATCGACTAGTTGTCTTGGTGACTTGGCGAATGAAGTATCATCATATCACCCCAAACGTCCTCTTTCATGTGAAAAAAACAGATCTCGCCAAGACACGATCGATGAAAGAAGATGTGAGCAAAACAAATCGCGGCGAAAATTTGCGCCATCATGTACATTTTATGTTTTATGAAATCCGAATAAACTCGTTGATGTTCGTCAGAATTTTTGTCACCTGGGAGGAAGCTCATAAAATTTAGCCCCCCCCCCCCCTTCTAATTTAGTCCCCTCTAAATGGGATCCAAAAAATTCAGCCCCGAAGGCTAAATTAGAGGAAATGCCGTATATACAGCCTAAAACTTATGGCCGTTTGAAAGTTTTCGATTTTTTTGGACTCACCCTGTGTTTGTGACCCGTTATAGCTTGGTTATTAGTTTTTGAGGAGATTATTAATCAGCTGCAAGAAGTTCTAAATATTTTAAAGAAAGTCTGCATATGTTTTATTCTCATCTAGTGAAGCCACTGATACCTGCGGAATCATATTGAAAAACATCTTTGGCCAGTGGAGAAGTTGCTGAAGGCCAGAACTGATTCCAAAAATGTAGCATCGTCTAGCTTCTGGTTTTAGACGTTAAATCTAAAAATTAAATTTAAAAAAAGATTATAGCCTTAATTATAGAATACCCAAAACAGCCTTTCGAAAATCGACTTTGGTCTCAGCATTACCATCCTTTTATAATTGACAGTTTGATTTGCTTGAGAATATTTAATGTTGCCAATATTAAGTTAACAAAAAATTGCGTAAAATATTTAAGTCTATTTGTAAAAGGCGGGAATTTAAATCAAATTTTTAAAGTAAATTTCCGAAATCAAAGAAAAAGTTGCTTTTTGCCAACAGAGATTGGGCGATGCATCCGAATAATGCATTCACTCCTGGGCTCTAATTCTGTTCTGATTTTTCTCTAAAATTTTTAAATATGATATGTTTCATTCTCATCTAGTGAAGAAAGTCACAAATGCAATATGGTAAAATAAATGCGTTCTTGGCTAATAAAATATTAACTAATTTGGAAGGTGGCCATTTGAAAAATCAGAATAGATAGGAACCATTATTCACTTTTTCATCACTAACCCCTAACAAATGGGCGAAAAACTATTGTGGGGGCCAGATTTTTTTTGTGAAACAGTTGCAGCATTTACAAATTTTTGAGAGGTGCAAAATGAATCTTCGAATTCCTCTATAAAAAACAGTATACTATTGTAAAATGGCCAGTAGTTTTAACAGAGCAGGTGAAACCCAGCACTTTAAAAATATACTTTCAAATATACTTTCAAATATACTGAATAATTGAAAACACTGATTATATCACCTGCTTTTCGACTACACAGGTTATTTCTCTTCGTTTCAAGTTAAAAACTCAACAGCAATGGCCAGTCAGCGAGTGTTTCCCTCGATTCCGCGTCTTAAAGTTCCTATCGGTAAGCTCTTTGCGGCCAGTCACTACATATTTTCTCCATTTTCTTTTTTGCAGGTCACGTCCCTCAAAAGCTCAAGACAAAAGGCTTTGAAAATCCTCAGGCTCGCATTGAAATTCTCCGCCGAATGGTGAACAAAGTTGTCCGTGAAGAGCGCTGTGAATTCAAGTACAATCGAGCAGTGGAGTGTAGGCAATATGTGGAAAGGGTTAGTTTTTCGTTCACTTATTTTCGTCGAGGATGACACATATCATACTATTATTTAGCTCCTCCAGCTTGGTCTTTATCGAGGAATGAATGATGGGTACACAATGGAGATGATGAGTGGTGGCTGATCGAGCAGGTATTTCTCTGAAACCTATTTTGCACAGTGGCTCAACAACGGGTGTTTAAAAGTCTTTTCGAGCTCTTTGTAGTAATAATTTTTACAGCAAAACTGATACAAACAAATGGTTGTGTAGCCTTTTTTTTCAAACGGTATGTAAACGTTTTTTGAAATATTTTAGATTTTTGGAAATTAATTTTTGAACATTTTCGAAAATTCAAAGACTAAGAAATGTGTCTTTTTTTTTAAATCGAAAAATTTATCTTTTTTCAAAAATTTTTAGAATGTTGGTCGTTTTTAAAATACATTTACTTTTTTAAATGCCATATCTCAGCGTTCAATTTCCATGAAATTATTCCGTGAAATTGGTTTTATATCTCTTGACGTAAAGTTTTGTTTCAACCCTTAAATTTTAGTTAACTTTTCATCAGTTAAGCCGATGAAAATGTTCGCTAACTTTTCAAGATGACCTCACAAGTGTTTGAAGCCAAACAATGACTATTCTAAAACATTTTAAATAAACTTTATATAGCTTTTTAAAAGAATGCACTGCACAACAGATGTCTGTATTAGTTATGCAATAAAAATAATCCAGAAATTACCTCGGGAACTTTTGGAGCAACTGTTAGAACGCCTATGCCACAGCTTTGTAGCCGAATTTCAAAGCTTTCGAAGGTCACGTAGTTCTGCTAATTTTTGATTTTTAAGTGAATTTCACTTGTTTTGGGGATTTTTCATTTTAAAAATTTAATCAATGAGCTTTTCAGTGACCATATTTTTTGAATATGGGCTTGGTAAAAACTCTCTGACCATCTAGTTTTTTCAAAGATACGTACGTATTTTCTCTAACTATAGGCCCGGGTCTATAATTAGAGTTGGGCGATTTGTTCAAACTTCAAGTGGTCTGAAATTTCTGTTTTCATTAACATTTTGAGCTCTGTAAAAAGTGCTTGTTAGATTTCAAAATCCCTCACAGGCACTTTTTGCAGAGCTTAAAAGTTAATGAAAATATAAATTTGAGACCACTTGAAATAAGGGGGTCTATAATTAGAAACGAGTCTATAATTAGAGAAAGGTATACCAACGATCAGATACATATTGTGATCAGATACATCGATCAGATACACAGACGATCAGATACATCGATCAGATACACTTTTTAATATAACGTTAAAACTTATCCACACCTTTTATTTCAACGTCCAATCAACATAACAGTACATCAAAACACTAACAATAACATCAAATTTAATCGGATCTACGATAAAGGTTCATCTTCAATAAATACAACATCAAAATGCTCTCGAGTTTGTTCTTCCCCTTCTTGATTCTGAGGATCGGCATCATTCCCACCGGCTGGATTTCTATTTGTTGGTCATTTCGTTTTCATCAAGAGCCTGTTCAACTGCCGGATGCATTTCTGCAGTTTAAAACAAAAACGATGAAGTTCAAATGGAAAAACTAGTTCAATTCATTTAAAAAAGTGTATCTGATCGATGTATCTGATCGTCGGTGTATCTGATCGATGTATCTGATCACAATATGTATCTGATCGTAGGTTAGTCTTAGAGAAAATACGGTAGCTGACTGTATTGCTGAATTTTAGTCTAATAACACTTTTTGCAGGACAACCTAGACAAAATGTTTGACGTTTGCTGCCTCGCTTCTCAGAAATGCAAGAGCCTTTCACCTCGATCTTTCAACTGCCAAGAATGCGGGTTCCAGCGAAGGTCATCGGCAATAAAGCCATCCATTGGAATCAATACGATATAGCAGTGCTTGAGCTCAATGGTAATTTTGTTGTGTTCTGGACGAGTGCGGATAAAGATTTTTAGTGTTTCAAAGTGTATCTTTTTAGGCAATCCTTTTCCGTCTCTAGAACCGTTGGATATTCGTCGTCGTGAAATGCTCAAACAAATAGTAGAAAGGCAGAAGAGTGCGCTCAAATAATTGGTTGTGTATTGTATAGAAGAAAATCAATTTTTAGTACATTGTTTGTTGAAAGTGAAAAATCATTTGCTAAGCCTTGAAATTTTTTGTTCGAATAATTAGATGGCACTATTGTTTGGCTAGTATTTGACAATATGCAGCTATGCATACCCTAACTGAAGGTGATACAATAATTTGTAATAAGTTTAATACTGAAGGCATTTTTCTTTGCTGCTTGCTCAAACACTGGTTATGATGATCTTTTTTGCTTTTTTGTGGTTTTAGGTGAACTAGGGTACAAAACTATACTGATAAGGTCTAACCAGGATATGAACAAACCCTTGGACATCAGCTGGAGGTGCCATTGTGACAAGGCTGCCGTTATATTTATCGTAGGTTATTCCAAACGCTGTATTACATAAAAATATCTATTACTGACATGAGTTGAAAAAGAGCAAAAAAGTTAAAATCAAAAACAATAAAAAAGCTTATTTTTAAAAAATGTTCTAAAATTTATATTCAATTCGCATAGATACCGTTCGTTTGCTAAAAACCTGAAATATTCTACGAAAAAACTCAAATGTGGCACAAAAATTTTGAAAGTCTAATATTTTATTGTTTTTTTTGTCTCGCTAAAAAAAGTTTTGTCTCGCTTACCTTTTTGGTGGATGTTTGGGTTGGAGACCAATTTTCTGCCACTTTCTGTTATCTTATGTCGGATATCTTCCTGGAACCCTCAAGCTCAATATCTTAGCTCTCTTCTTTATAAACAAAATTAATGAAATTGGACTTCCTTCAATTTTTTTGTCATCCAAATAAGAGATGGCTTGCACATAGAACCTTTCTGAACCCAGCAGTTTGGTATTCAAACCACTAGGATAGCGCCGAACCACCATGACGGGGTATGATCCACGTGGATACCCCCTAACCACCAGGGCGGGGCAAAACCACCAGGATGGGTCTCGAACCACCGAGATATCGCCACATCCACCAGGACGGAGCCCATACCATCAGGATAGGGCCTGAACCACCTGGAAAGTACTTGAATTACCAGGATAGCACCCGTGAAGGAGGAAGGAAAGTTTATATGCAAGAGGGATGCCAGGAAGAGGTTGCCAGGAGGAGAAGGGGTAGGAAGAGGTAATCAGGAATGTTTTGTGATGGATTAACACATTCCCTCATGAAATTTTGAAATACAAGAGAGGCGCCGATAGGCACATGTGGTCCCTAGTCTACCATATTTTCTCTATTTATCTACTACCCTCTAAAGGCAAATTTTATAGCAGAAAATATTTATTTGAGAGCAGTCTTACCAATAATCAAAAACCTACTATAATCATGTTCAGAGTGGTTATTTTAAATTTATTGTTTGAATTGATTACCGTATTTTCTCTAATAACTCACTCTGCTTAGATATAATAAAAGCTATAAAGCTATTAGATATAATAAAGCGGCGCCGAAAAAATATGCCCTGCTACCCCTGTTGATTTTTTTTCGCGAATTTTTTTTTCTTCTGGTAGTCTCAAAACCCATTTATTTCAAAAATATTTTGGCTCACGGGATTTAATTGAACCGGTTTTGTCTATAAACCTATAACTACACTGATCATTTTCAATAAAAAAATGCACTGTTTTTGGTCATGCTGCAACCAACACACGGCCGACATGACAGTCTATTTACTTCAGGGTATTGTATTTCAGGGTATTGTATATTATACACAAAAAGTACATTTGGTAATTTTTGAGACAATTAAAGAAAAAATATTTTTTGGGAAAAATCAGCTTGGGGAACCAAGGCAAAATTTGAATTTTTACAAAAAACACAACAGGGGGTACCAAGGCATATTTTTTTCAGCGTCGTCATGAACAATATAGAGCCATAAAAGCTATAATTTTTATACAACATGGATTCAAGTACTGATAGAAAAATTTTCGCCAAGCATGTTTATTATTGTTTTTCATTACAAAAAAATATCTAATAAACCTTTTTTTTACGAAAATATGGTTATCTGTAGTTTTTTTTCAATATCAAAAAAAATTTCCGGAAAGCTTTTAACTCGCATACGCGCCAGGCGTTACAGTGGGCGCCAGTCTTTGAAAAGGAATGACCGGGCGTTGAAAATTCGCGCGGGTGCTGGCGCTTTTTTTGTAAATATTCGGCGCTGGGCGCCATGGCGAGAAACTTGGCGCTGTGGCGAAAAAAACCAAAAACTATCTACCGAAAAATGCGAAAAAGTAATAAACACAGTTTAGAAAAAACTAGAAGAGATTTTTCTAATAAGAAAATATAATGAAACACGGAAAAAGGGTTGCTGGCGCCTGACTAATCAATTTTCGAAAAATCTCTTATCGCATCAATTTCTCCTAAATTTTCAGGATGCAACCGGCGCCTGCCTCCGTCTAAGTATGCACGTAGTTACTGACTCCTACTTATTTACTGGAACGTGGATTTTCATATGAATTTGAATAGCCGCCTTATTTACAATCTCTTCATAGCATTGAGTAATCCATGTAAATTAGATACAGCAAATTATAGCTATTTCAATTTTTTTTCATTTTTTTACAATTTACATTTTTGTTGTTTAAGTTAGTGAAATATTTTGTTGTGTAATTTTTTTCAGTTCTTCAAACTTCTGTCAATTTTTTTTATTTATCATTTTGTAATATCTCACTGATCAAAACACCTAGCAGTTATTTACTTCTTTATTCACTATCGTCTAATATTTAATATTTATCTTTATATAGTATTTTGGTCGGGTGGATGGTTTACACTCTTTATGGCGGCAATTGGGAGTGGCCCAAATATTTTTTTGAGAACAGTCTCTATCGTATTACAAATGGCACAAATGTACCCTGCACATTACCTGATAGACAACTTTACACCTGTTTACAGCTTGAAAAAAGTATGTAAAAAACAAAAAAACAAAAAGTAAAAAACAAAAAAGTAGAATAAGACAAGGAGTTAATTGAGCTGTAAAAAATCTCAATTCGATGGCTACATATTAAATTTTTTTGGTAAAAACTTTTCAAAAAATAGGTGTTTGAATTGATAAAATAAGTGCTGCATTTTATTATTTTTGACTAAGATTCGACAAAATTCTGGAAAAGTTAACTAGGCGGTGAATTTCATAATTATATATAAGAACGCTTCTCATAAGATACGCTTCACGGAATATTTGGCTAAATACGCTCTTCATAAGATAATTTCAGTAGTACCTAGGCCAAGTTTTTACCGATCAAAGGATGCCGCCTTTGTGCCCCCATACCTATGGGGCACTTTCAAAGATACGCCCATAGGTATAGGAGGGTATACTTGGTATACAATGATATTCTGAATTAGGTAACAGCTGTTGTTGACCTATATTTCGAAATAGTGCCTCATAGGTATGGGTCGAAAAGGGGCGGAGCTTAACACTCTCCTATATCTATGGGCGTATCTTTGGAAATGCCCCATAGGTATGGGGCACAAAGGCGGCATCCATTTTATCGGTAATAACTTGACCCAGGTACTACTACCTTCCAAGCCGGCCCCTAGGGGTACCGTTCCCTCTAATATCTCACCCTGCTTTTAAAAGGCATGCACCTATAAGGCATACAGACTCGCATACGCACCAGGCATAACACCGGGCGCCAGTCTTTAAAAAGAATGGCTAAGCGTCGAAAATTTCATGATGTATTTTATGATGTAACTTTCAAATTCAAAAGTCTGAAGACATGTTTAAAAATTTCAAAATGTAGATTTACATTATTTTTAATTTCATTTTTACAATTTATTATACCCTAAGTTAGATATAATAAAAGCTTTTTTTTATCTCACATAGATTTTCCGTGATACGTACCAATAGAATAAAATTACCTGAGACATGTTTATTATTGGTTTTCATAAAAGAAAAGATCTAATAAACCTGATCACCTATATGAATATTCATGTTCACATACCCTTCTATTTAATGGTGTGGGAGAGGGCGGTTGTTAAGTGGTAGGTTTGGGATGGAAAACTCAAGTTTTCGGTAAAATCACGAGTAACTCGTGATCCAGGACTCTGCTTGGGTGTTTAAAACGAGTTGATCAGGCACAAAGTAATTCGGCCATGCAACTCACGCTTTGTACTTTAATCAAAAACTGTAATAACCCTCTTGAAAACGGCCCAAATCCTTTTATATAGCATTAATTTTGTTTTATCATTTGTATTATGTTTTTATCTATATTCATAAAATCCTGATCATAATTCAAAATAATGAATAATTGAATATATATATTTATTTGAAATGAGTTTAACGAGCTCACTTAAATGTTTTTTGAATACCTTTTCTATTGTATCCTTGCAAATATAAACTAATTGAATTTTTACACAAATATTATCTGATGTTTAATCAATCAAATGGATGAAACGTGTACGACTTTCATGTTTTTAATTTTAAATTTTCATAATATTCATATTTTTGGTTATATAGGTCTATTATTTTTAATTAAAAAATTCTGTCTTTATGTTAATCAACATCATGTTTTCTTGGTATTTAATTTTTTTCAGTATTCAATTATTTTTTTTCGAATTTACTATTTGGATCGATTTTTTTCTTATATATCTTTTTTTATCAATTTTTTTTCAGAAAATGTATTATTTAAAAAAAATATGAGTTTTTAAGATTTTTAATCTTGTATACAAAATTGTATATAATCTCATATATTGTCTTAAAACAATAATTTCTGACCAGAATTATAGTTAAAAAAACCTTACTGTGAGATAACCTGCATGATTTACTTTAATGTATCCTGTTTATCATATTTTATATGCTTGTTTGATTATCTGGGACAGGCAATCTATGGACCAATCTTGACATTGACCTTTACCGCTAGACTGAAACATTTTCTATGTAGCTCTTTGCCCGGTCGATTTTATTACTCTGCC
The DNA here is from genome assembly GCA_004194705.1 of Ditylenchus dipsaci. Taxonomy (NCBI): domain Eukaryota; kingdom Metazoa; phylum Nematoda; class Chromadorea; order Rhabditida; family Anguinidae; genus Ditylenchus; species Ditylenchus dipsaci. The sequence goes on from SADC01000486.1 coordinate 42,839, forward strand.
AAGACATATCTGATGGTAAATCTTTTGTTGTGTCGGAATAAAAAAGCAGTTTTTGTTACGTTATTATCGATAGCTTCTTATATGTGATTGTTTTACAATCCCGCACGTCGAAATCGCTTTCCGACTACCATTTGTCAGTTGATTACAGATGTTTTACACAATAAGTCACCTTTACAAACAGCTTTATTGACACACTTAAAAAAGATGGTTCATAATCAACCCAATGCCCTTCAAGTAAAGCACTTTGAAATATACTGTCTATAGTTATTTCTCTATTTTCAAATGTCTCAAAAAGCGATTTTATATAGCTAGTAAAATACGAAAAATTATTTGAAAACCTAAAAATCAAGAATATTGGCAAATTGATATTGCATAAGTAAAACACTGCCAATAACTCCTCTGCGTAACAAAATTTTCATAACCTTTTTTAGCCATTCTTCATTTTTCCAAGGTGTTTTACAAAACTGGCTCGTACACCATGCAAAATTGTCTTAGCCCAGTACATGTTTTTAAATTTTTCAAACTTTTTTATTATTTAATTGAGCTCATAGCTGAAAATATTAATAAGTTTTGTATTCGGCAAGTCAAACATATTTTATATGCATAAAACTTTGCATAAAAGCTTTTCACCTTTTAAATACCAAATTACATTACGTTGCACATTTATATGTCTGACTAATTAAAATTTATTTTTTAAGAGTGCAGCAATGCTCAATTCATGAAAACAAATTATTATTCTGAATTATGAGCCAATTCTGGCATGTTATTTCATCTAATGAATTACTTTAATATTGTCTCAAAACTAGAATTTTCGAAATTATTGTTCCACTATTTTTAGATCCGGTCGACTTTTAAAGGATGACGAGGAGGATTTGGCAAATTCAAATGCGCACGGGACACTTTTTTTACTCGGAAAAAATACTTTTTAAATTATGCGTTGTTAGTATAAAATAGTATAAAAATAAAAAAGGAATTTTTTATAACTGGCATTGGTGGTTCAGTGGTATAGTGGCGTTGTGTGGTGCAGAGGTGGGCAAAGATCAGATCAGATCAGTTCAGATCAGATCAGATCAGTTCAGATCAGATCAGATCGCCGAAGATCAGATCAGATCAGATCAGATCAAGATCAGATCAGATCAGATCAGATCAGATCGGCATAATATTTTTTTCTTTAATTTAGTCAAATTTCACACTCTAAGTCAAAATTTTACGGCGAAACGTATTTTATACAAAGTTGAAAGAAGATCAGATCTATTTAGATCAGATCAGTTCAGATCGGGTCAGATCGGGTCAGATCGGGTCAGATCGGGTCAGATCGGCTGAGATCGGCTTACATTTTTTTCTTTAATTTTGTCAAATTTCACACTTTGAGTCAAAATTTTACGGCGAAACGTATTTTACAGTCAAAAACAAGGTTTATTGTGTTTTTAACTATATATTTAATTACAGCTTTTGTCGGTAGATTTTTTTCGGCTGGAAAAACTTTTCATTCGGACACTGGATTCGTGTTCAGCATGGTCTTCATAAAGTAAAGCTTCTTTTGAAATTTCAGAGTCACTGTCAAATTTTGAATTTCGTTAAAGATAATTAACATTTGAATTTAAAATTTCAATCTTTATTGTCTTGAGCGGAAATCAAAATTTGACGGGGACACTGAAATTTGAAAGAAGTTTTATAAGCAAATCGACCACGCTGAACACGAATGCAGTGTCAGAATCAAAGTTTTCCCAGCGGAAAAAAAGTTATAAAAAATTTGTGTCACAACTTATATATTCATTTTGCACATTTTGTCATAACTTGACAATGAACTATAGTTGCATTCAAAGCCAAAATGACAGTGACATTCTGCTCTTTGTTTTTGTTTTGATTATTCAGCTATATTTTATCTCTGCACAAAGTTTTTTGCTTGTAGAAAGTAAGAATGGAGCGTTTTGAAAATCGCTACTCCAATGAACAAGTGGTGATTTATCTTAAACCTTCAAATCGAAAGAGTCAATGGTTAGTATTTTCAAAAAGCTAAATTCCTGGCGGTCATTTTAGTATATTATGAGCGTGGGTGTAGTATGACCATCATGGCGCATTAATTGAAAACCTGTGGGTACCCAGCTGGACTTTGACCCTGCACAATGTGTTACCTCCCGGACCCTTTTACACCTACTTCATCAATGATTGTAGCAAAAAGGAGCCCCGCCATCGTGTTCACCGGAAATTCTGCACAGTAATCAACAACCGATCTGAACTGATCTGACCCGATCTGACCCGATCTGACCCGATCTGAACTGATCTGACCCGATCTGACCCGATCTGACCCGATCTGACCCGATCTGAACTGATCTGAACTGATCTGATCTAAATGGATCTGATCTTTTCCCAACTATGTGTAAAATACGTTTCGCCGCTAAATTTTGACTTAAAGTGTCAAATTTGACAAAATTAAGAAAAAAAATATTATGCCGATCTGATCTGATCTGATCTGATCTTGATCTGATCTGATCTGATCTGATCTTCGGCGATCTGATCTGATCTGAACTGATCTGATCTTTGCCCACCTCTGGTGTGGTGATTGTCGATCTCAGGTTCGATTCGTCTGTCTGTCATGTTATTTTTGATCATTTATGTTAGAGTGGTATTTAAATTTGTCCGTAGAATACTGAAATTGGCCGTAGATTTTTAAATTTTGGCGTAGATTTTTTTCACTTCTTCCTACATTTTTGTAATAATTTTTTCACATTTTTTTACCATTATATAGCTTTAAATCTTATCTTTCTTATGAGCTATCAAACTTTGCTAAGTGTGGTCAGAAAGTTAGATATTTAAAGTTAAAAAAAAACAATTTTTTTAAAAAGCAATTTTTTAGGAATTTAATATTTCGTCGTATTCATTATTTATCAACTTTCAGTAACAGCGAGTTATTCCCCTCCTCATGATTTATATTATTTTATCCAATATTTTAATTTAAATTTAACCGAAAGAGTGAGGGAGACATTTACAACGTTTGGACATTTGATCCTATTTTTAAGAATTCTATTTGCTCTCTGAATTTGGGTGCAAGGGGCTTTTTCGGTTAGAGATCCCACTTACATGAGACACAAATCTTTTGATCGAAATTCAGAGGGTCTTTTTGCCCAGTTTCAGTGGTAAGAGCTAGAGTTGGCTCGGAATCGATATTTGGGCAAAAACCGAATTATAGATATATGAAAACCAGAACCGAAGTTTGATTTTTGTACAAACCGGAATCGGAACTGGAATTTCTTTTTGCTGAAACCAAAACCAAAGTCGAAAAAAGAAGTTTTCGAAAAAAATCGCTGCCTGTTTACATTATTTTTCGTATATATTGATATTTAACACTAAAAATTAGCTTCAAAGTTGAAAAAATCAGCCGAGCAAGAGCAAAATCATGATAGACTTCGTCTTGGAATTGATATTTGGACCGAAACCGGAATTTTAGTTTTGTGAAAATCGGAACCGGAATTACATATATTTTCGCGACCGGAACTTGAACCGGAATTCCGGGCCAACTCTAGCAAGAACGAGATAAAAAATCAGTAATGGAATCAGTAATGGAAGTAATCAAATTTTGGTCAAAAAGTTTTGTTCGAGTTTTTACACGTTTAACGTGCTAATACACTCGAAAAAGTGATCATAAAGGGTTATTTGGAAGGCCATACATATATCTTGCTGCCCAAAACTATTATTTTTTTATCAAAAAATTGAACTATTTATCAAAAAATTTAATTTCCGACAAAAATTATTTTCAAAACATTGTAACTTATTGTACAGTAGCAAGCGAAAAAATCGAAGACCAATAAATTTCTGCTAATCGGATTTCGAAAAAAAGCAGCTTTTAAAAAGACTTTGCGCGTGAAAATTCCTCTTTTATTAAATTTTATATTAGATTTTTCTCGATTCAGTAGTTTGGCCATGAAAAATGACATTTTTTGACGAGAACTTATTTTTTGAGACCAGCGAAAAAATCAAACTTTTTTTGTACGTCTCAGGGTCTATTTTTAATGCTTTATGTAATTCTTCTTTTTCGGTTCGGGCGTACTGTTTCTTAGCTATAATTTGGTAGGTCTAAAATTTATTGGTGTCGATTCATAGTCAAATCTAAAAAAATGGTTATGTAAGGGTGGTAGATAGCAGAGAAATAAGAAACAGACCCGATAGCTGAAATGGTTGGTGCGCCGACTTGCAAGAACGATATCGTGGGATCGCACTTTTTTAAGCCTGTACAAAAGCGGCCACTGGTAGCAGCGAGTGGTTGGCAGTCTTATATCGGCTAATTAGTCCAGCTCCTTTGGTGTTGGGATTAGATGTCTGACCTGCCCCTGCCCCTCTTTTCGCTGATCACTGGCAGTGGACATGTTTCCCCCGGTAGAATGCTAATTAAAAGGCTGGCCACAAAGGGAAATGCAAAGAGCACAGTTGGCCGGTATTTTTCCTGGAACTATGACATAAAATAACAGTTTAAATTGCAAATAAAAAATTCAAACGAACATTTTTGGAGTGAAAAAGAGTACCGTCTGTTATTTTGAGTTTCGGAAATGACGATGCGCTCGAAAACCATGTTTTTCACGAGTGGTGTACAAAGCTGAAAGAAACAGATGTAATCGATCCATCATCTAATGTAAGTACCCGAAATCTGGCTTTTCATTTCAGAAAGCTATTCTACAAAACAGGTCATTGGTTGCTACCGAAATTTCATCGGCATCAGCCTCTACAAATCAATCAAGCTGTACATATAGATCATGCGATAAACCAGCTTGACTTTATCCACTGTGCTGTAAATTTTGAAATTTTAGCACCGGCATAGCCTCGGGCACCGGCCTGGAAAATTTTGGCACCGGGCACCGCACAGGGCACCTACCCCGGAATTTTGGCACCGGGCATCGCTACGGGCACCGAGCTCCGACATTTCGGTAACGGGCACCACCCCGGGCACAGGCGGTGCCGGAGCCGGTGGGGTCGGTTCCGGTGTCGCACCGGAAATTTTTTTATATATGTTGAAAAAATTACCAATTTAATTTTAAATTTTTTTCGAAAAATTGCAAATATGGTTTTTCGTATTTTGAAGTTTTAATGGAAGTATGAGTTGATATCAAATAACTGCTTGAATTTCATTTCCCGAGTACCGCTGATTTGCAAGCAGGATACTTTCAAAAAACAATTCTTTACGATTGCATTATGGAGCCGGATTACATTCAAGTTTATTTTTGCATACTTTTCAAAGTGATTTTAAAATAATAATAAAACGTTTATCTTTCAATTACAGTCGACCCTCGATTTAACGGCACCCCTAGGACCGGGTCCGGGGTGCCGTTAAATTTGAGGGTGCCGCTAAATCGAGGGTTCACTTTGACTAAATCTTAGTCAACGCTGACCAAATCGCTCTATTTTTGGTGCCGTTAAATCGAGGGTGCCGTTAAATCGAGGGGGCGTTAAATCGAAGGTTGACTGTAGTCTCGAACGCACACCGTAAGTGTTTTAACTTTTAATTTTTCAAAAACATAGAGATGATAATGTTAGAAGAGTAAGTAAAAATACCAGAAAAGCCGCAAATGTCGGCCGCCAAAGTCGGCCGCAAGTTTTAGCCGCAAATGTCGGCCGCAAAAGTCGGCCGCAAGTGTCGCGCCGCAATTGTCCAAGCCGCAAATGTCATAGAACCTTTTCAATTAGTCTCGAACGCACACCGTAATTTTTTTAACTTTTTAACTTTTTTTCATTTTTAGCTACTTTTAAAAACATTCATCAGATGACTAGCTTGACCAGCTCGTTTACCTATAACATACAAAACTTTCAATTGATCACAATTTTTTTGTAAAATGAAGATTGAATTTTTTATTGTGTATGGAATATTGTCAGAAAATTTGTAATATTTGACTAATTTAATAATATATTGTATTTTTATAATTTTATTATTTTATTTCAGAATTTTAAATTAAAAAAATATTTATTTTGAAACTTTGTGAGAAAAGGAGCAGAAAAAGATCACGTATTCCTGTCATGGTTAACTTTTTCATGCTTTGTTTATCTTTTTCTAGACACCATATTAAAATTAAAAATAAATTTATGTTGATTTCTAGTTCATGAAAAGTTTGAAAAAAAATAAAGTATTTCAAGATAAATTAAGTGAAGTACGTCTTAATACACGCAACGCGACCTTACATTGTAACATGACACGACACCCCGATAAGCCGACAGCCTGAGTTCGGTGCCTTGGGTTGTCGGCTTATCGAGGTTCGACTGTACAAAATCGTTAGTCTCTCTAACTTTGAGACTAAAAGTTTGAAAAAGACTTAAGGCGTACTTAGAAAAGATTAATGATGAACGGCGTACTTAAAGAACAAAATGCCAATAAGGTCGTAACAATGATAACATCAAGAACAAAGGAGGGATTTTTTTATATAAACTTTATTAGGGTGGAATGAACTCTGCACTAAAATGCAAGAAAATTTGTTAAGTCAGAAATTTTTTCGTTCTGTAAGCCCATTTATTTGCAATCAAAATTTCGATATGAAATAAAGAACATTAAGAGCTCATTTATAAGCCATGTGCCGCAGTTACAGAAGGGTATTCACAAATTGAAACATCGCCTCGAGAAATACAGAGGCGAAAAGAGAAAAGGAAGCAGATGAGACCAATTAGAAGACCACCGACAATAAAAAATATAGCTACTTTTGCACAGTTTGGGACGCGAAAACTAAGTTAAATATTGTTAAATAGTTTGTGCTTTAAGCCAATAACTGGTGCGAAAAGCAGTCTCGGATTTTTTTATTATCAATAAACAATCTTCCAAAATATCGTCAAAATTATATCGTCAGTGAAAATAATAGCTAAGAGATACGTAAAATATAAAAAAATTTCAACTAAAGAGGCACGGATGTCATTTCTGCATGTTCAAATTCAAAAATATTTTACATTTTTATTTTTTTTACGTTGTTTCAGTTATTTGTGTTGTATATAATCCTCATTAAACCCTTATTCGAAAAAATTTAATAAATTTCATATTATGTTAGCTTTAGCATCTTTTATGATGTAAGCACAAAACTTACAAATATTCTATATAAATAATTTTTTTCAGTAAAGTAACAATCGAATTGACAAAAAACATCGAGCGGCTGTGTTCACTGCCAGTATACTAGCAAGTAACTCTGTTAAATATTGTTTTCACATTATAAGTTATTATTACGACAAAATTTGACTAGTTTGTGCTTATAAAATTATCAATTAACACATAATTTTAGAATTATTGAAAAATCATGTTACCAGTGATCACCTAAAAATTTTAGAGTTGTTGAATAATCATGTGATAACCAAGTAAATATTAAGTTATAATAAAGCAATTACTAAATTGCAACTTGCATTATGATCTGTGTCTAGATCTGGAGTTATTTGAATAATCCTTACAGTTTTCTGCACTATCTCAGAAGTATTCAAAAACTCTTCAACCATGTTGAAGTAAATTTATGAAATATTTAGTGAATGTTCGAAAAATTAAGCTAAATATTTCAAATTATTTTATTATGTTCTTTACTAACTTATATTTTTTACGTTATATTTACGTTAGTGCTCAATATCATTTTATTCAAGTTTTGTTTGAATGTAATATGTCGTTCGACGCGAAATCTCAGGGCTTCCCTAATTGTACTAAAAGATATCACCACTCAGCGTGAAAACGTTCAGAAAAATTGATTGAACAGCTGTGAAAAACAATTTTTATTTTGCGGCATAAAAAGCCGTCTACACAAAATTTTTGATTTCACCGCAAACTGGATTGCATATTTTGAAAGCCCGTGATTTCTCTAGAATGCCGGTTTATCGGGTTGCCGGTTTGTCGAGGTTCGACTGTATTGTCGCTTTCTCTGCTCTTGCACAATTTGTTTTTTTGTGATTTTTCTGACATTTTTCTTTCCGTTGCAGTCATTCTTGCATGACAGAAAATCAAGCCAAGTAACAGAGTATTACATAGAAAAAACGATAAAACGTTATTATGTGAATAGGTTCTGCCGGTCTTGGAATGTTTGATGCTAAGTATCTAGCATCACATATTAAAATTTGAAGCTGCAATTGAATTTTAAAGTGTTTTTTTTTGTTAGAAACCGAGCTTAGAAATGCTAAAATGTTTGTAAAACTAACAACTTGTTAGAAACTTGTTAGAGTGGTAAATTACTTCCAATTTATGATCGAAAAATAAGCGCCCCCCTTCTAATTGCCGCCCCCCTCCGATTGCCTCTGAAATGACTCACAAATATTATATTCTTTCACTGTTTTAGTATTTCGAACATTCTTCAAATATGCTTTCAGTACCGAAAAAAAATTGTTTTTGACCAAAAATTTTACTTTTTGCCTTGGGATATTGAGATAAAGCATTTTTTCAAGATATTCTGCCTTGTTTTGGTCATAGAGTATATATACGCATTTCACGATCAAGAGTGCTTCTCGGAATTATGTGTAAAGTTACGCTGCACACGACTCTGCCACCGCCTCCGACTACCTATGTGAACACGAGAGTCGGAGGCAAAGGCGCAGGTGTTCACATATTGTTACTCCACCTCCAACTGAGCTTCTGACTACTACTTCGCCTCCGACTATTTATGAGAACACTCGTGTTCACAAACATGGACTTTGACCGTGACTCCACCTCAGATTCCACCTTCGACTCTGCCTACGACTACCTATGTGAACACTCGTGTTCAGATACCCTCCTCCGACTACCCTCGATCAAACTTGCACGACTTACATGTTTTTAATTTTAAATTTTCATAATACTCATATTTTTGTTATATAGGTCTATTATTTTTAATTAAAAAAATTCTGTCTTTAAGTTAATCAACAGCATGTTTTCTTAGTATTTATTTTTTAAACTATTTAATTATTATTTTTTTTCAAATTACTATTTGAATCGATTTTTTCTTATATATTGTTTATTTTGGCACTTATTTAGTAACCCCCCCCCATACTCGGATTTTTTGAATAGTGACCTAAAATCACTCGCCGAACTCATTTTTTGCACAACAAGGTACGAGAGGCATTTTTAAACACTTTCTAAATAAAAAAAATTGAACTTTATTTAAAAAAAATGGCACGTCAAAATTGCTTTTTTACCACTATTTGTCTTTTACTTACAAGTGTTTTACACAATGAGTCACCTTTACAAATAGCTTAAGAGACACACTTAAAAAACATGCTTTTTAATTAACTCACCGAACTCAAAACGTCTCAGTGCATTCTCAAGGAAAGCACCTTAAAAAAAATGACTATAATTATTTCTCTCTTTTCAAATGTCCGAAAAAAGCGATTTCATTTAGCTAGTAGAAATACGAAAAATTATTTAAAAAGCTAAACATCAAAATTATTGGCATATTGTATTTGTGTAACACTGCCATTTTCCTCTCAACGTGACATTTTTTTAGCCTTTTTTAGTCTTTCTCCACTTTCCAAGGTGTTTCACAAAACTGGCTTGTACACCATGAAAAAGCGTCCTAGTCGAGTACATGTTTCTTAAAATGTTTAAACTTTTTTATTATTTATATTGAGCTCATAGCTGAAAATATTTAAAAGTTTTGTATTCAGCAACTTAAAACTTTTTTATATACACAGAACTCGCAGCTTTCTAAAAAAGCTTTCTCCCGAGGTATAAAATTACATTACGTTGCACATTTATATGTCTGACTAATTAAAATTTATTTTTGAAGAGTAGAGCAATGCTCAATCTATGAAAAGAAATTATTATTATGAATTATGAGCCAATTCTGGCATGTTATTTCATCCAAACGACTTTCCAGGCGGAAGATGACTTACGAAAAAAAAAATTTCGGCCAAAATTTGATTTTATACCTTGGATGACCAAGGCGAACCACGTGTTTGATTTTAGGTATTATTGATTTTTCACCTAGTTTTTATTACTGAAATTGGGATAAAGAATAATAAAATGCTTTTTTGATTGAGAGTATTCTCCGATTAATCTCTAGGCTAAATGAGTGCGCGCATCTCTAACTTTCATGCCTGCTGCACCGTTGAAATTGACGCAGGCGACTGCGCACACTCACGCACACCCACATATCTCAGACACAAACCACTCTCAAGTAACTCTGAATGCATAAAACATGTATGCATAACAGAGTTTTTTGAAGGGCTCTCAGCTATTAACACGTCCAGCCTTGGTGCGACCGACAGTCAGGTTGGATAGAACTCGATAAGCTAAGCAACTTTTCCGAAGATTGGCCTTCAATTTGATTGTTTCAAGCGCAACCATGGATTAAAAAGTGAAAAAAAATGACTAAGAATGGTATTTATTTTTAGAACGCATTTTGTGCCGTATTTTAAGATGACATAAATAAGTGTAATATACCGTCAGACAGCGCTTGAGCTGCGCTGTCCGAAGCTATATTTGGTTTCTGCTGGCGTCTGGAAAAATAGTACAAAAACGAGGTCTTTCGAAAAGAATTGTGAATAAATGAAATAGTAAATTGTAAATTGAAAATTACAACTGTTCCTAAAAACAGCTGCATAATTTTGCTGGTGACGAACAATTAAAATCGTCTTCCGCCATTTTGTAGAGCGCAAAAAACAAGGTCTAGGTGTGCCTTTGTTGTTTCGTACTTTTTTTTTAAAAATTGAAGAAGCACTGACTTTTAAAAATGTCTTGACACGAAATGCAATTTTCTTGTGAAAATTGCAAAACTTGTCTTTCAATTATCTTTCACAAGAAAATGATTTAAAGTATTTCTCTAATAGAACGCCCC